>VWYK01129683.1:14715-29238 GCA_013399775.1 Semnornis frantzii | reverse complement strand
TTGCAGGCGTTGCTTATGTCTTTTTATACATTTTTTAGGCCGTTGTCCAGGTGCAGCTCCCCAGGAAATCTTCCTGTGTCATGAATATTTTGGGGGCCCGGCGGTGGCACTGGGCAGGGCTTCCGCCCCCTCCCTGCACCTCTTACCAGTCCATAACCCAAATATGCAGCAGCCTTTCTTCGGGGTAGCTGGTGTGAAGTATCACATCCTGGGCGTAGCATTCAGCTGAAATCTCAGAACCTCATCAAGACTCTATTTGGCATTCCTGAGCTCTTGGGCAGATGTCTGGGCCAAGTTCTGTAAGTCCACAAAGGTGCTGTTTGCATCTCTTTGCCAGCAATCCAGGCCCATCTTTAACAAAGGCAGTCTTTGTTGATTACATTATGGGAAGGGCAATCAGCCTCTCACAGATGTGAATATAAAGCTTCATTCCTTAACTTCCAGCTGGCAGAGTCTGGTCTGGGTGAATTCATTTGTGTGTGTGGGGGGGGTTGTGTGGCAGGTAACTCCCAGAACCACTACAGGAAACTTCCATGAAACTTCAGTGTATGTTAAAATTAACTCTGCTGACTTGAGATGTGCCACATGTTTGCATGCACCAAGAAAATGTCATTGCGGTGAGCCTAGTCAGGGCACACATCTGTACTGATCCACCAATGGAAAAGTAACATTTTCAGAACTACTGTTGAACTAAATTATCAAGTGCTGGCAAGCTGCTGAAGTCTTGCTGCTGAGCAGATCACCAGGTATTGGACTTTCGCTGAGGGCTGCCATTCTGATTACCAGCTGCTTGCACAGCGAAACTGCACAGGACAGCAGGCTCACCCTTCCTCAAGACAACTGCCTCCTTGATGAGTCTGTACAATTTCAGCTGATATAGCAATAGCATAGCATGGGGCAACTGCAGCTTTTTTCCATCCTTCCATCTTCTTCAGTATATTCTGTCAAAGCTTGACACTCTCATCACAGTTTTGTTCTGTTTTATAGTCTTGTTTATCCAAAATAAATTGGTAGCTTATTTCAAAGTAAAAAATCCAAAAACCCCAAAAGAAAAAACAAGACCCAAACCCAAAAAATCTTTTATTTGTTACATTTTTCCCTAATTATTTCCTTATTTTTGTTTCCTCTCTGGTCGTTGGGTTGGATTTTCGTCTCTTGTTGATGGGTTGGATTTTCTCTCTTTTTTTTTCAGCTTTAGTGGCTAAATTCTTTGTCTAATGGATGATACAGTCAACTGCCTGAATCTATTGCATGTCCGTGAATACTATTTTCCTAGATTGCAACACCAACCTGATACTTTGGCTTTGCTAGAAGCCATCCTGAGAGGTGGGCAGAGTTTAAGACTAGGAAGAAAGCCAGTGTTGCACTGTACAAATATTAATTGCATGCATTCCCTCTTGCATTCTTGATTCTGTAATTGGGCCACGCTTCCACCTCCACCCATATCCTGCAGTGACGCGCATCCGTGTGCAGATGACTGGAGGAATGACAGGTGAGACAGTCAGCATGAGTCACCCCAGGAACATAGACTGTCATCTGGCAATTAGGATGAAAAGAAGGAAGTGTGCCAGCAAAACAGGTGATCTGAGCAATGGGTCTCAATCCGCGTGCCAAAATTGATATTGCATAATGCTGTGCTATAACTGATAAATGTGGAGAAGTGCTACATTGCCAAAATGGTCTCCAAAGGAGGAATTAAAGAAATACCAAAAATTAGTCCATTTCTTTTCAATTCTGGTCGCTTTAATACCAAAGGTGAATATAACAATCACAAAATGAGGTGGAGTATAACCCCCTTGGCATTTTTTGTTACTTATATTTATTTAAGTAACATATATAAGGGGGTGTGTGTGTGTGTGTATATATATATATATATCTTATATATCCATCTATCTTATATATCTAGATTATATATATATATATATATATTATATAATACATAACAAAAAATATATATAAATATATTTTGGTTATTTATATAATGGCTGTGTCTTTTGCTGTGTATGGAGGCTTGAAAGCAAGACCAGAATATATGAATATGCAACAATTACTCTATTTGTTGGATTATGCACCGAATAAATGGCTGGGTCTAATGTGTCTTAAAAACTAATGTCCTCACTGCCACTGATACAGGTTCCCATTGGCTTTCTGCTGGTCAGAAAGCCAACGGGAGCCTACATAGTGAAGTTTCAGTCTTCATTGCTCTTTGCAATAGGCTGATCCTCAGGTTTGCTGAATTGCTACCTTCTGATTTTTTTTTTTTTCCCTCAGGTGTTTAGAACCTTTTCAATTAATGTTTTTTCCTTCAGTCTTTGAGTGGCCGCTACCAATTCAACAATTTCACTTCTGTCCTCATGTCCCAGGTTGGGAACTATAGGGTTAAAAAAAGTCCTCTAGGCACTGGAAGATTGTTATTTAAACCCATAATTCTGCTATTTCTTCATAAACTCAGGGTGAGACCAACTCTCTCCTTCCTCCCCCTTCAGCCTTGTGTTTGGCTGGAGCTGCTTTATCAGGACAATCACGTAAGGAGCAGGCTGTGTTTGGGCCTCCTGGATGGCAGAGGCATGGTTAGGGGAGGATGGGAGCACTGAGGATTATAGATCTAGTCTCGGGTTGGGGAAAAATTCAAGGGAGTTCGCTATGGATTTTGTATCTGCCTTGTAATTCCTGTCTGTTCCTCTCTCCAAATATAATTCTGTTTTTCTCCAATTCGAGAGCTTCATTCTGTTGGCTCTTTAAACCCACAACACTTCATTTCTGATTTTGTACATATCTTGCTTGACTTAAGTTTATGTGGTGTCACTCATAGTTTAGCAACCTTTTTTGACCTTTTTATTTTTTTTTTTCCTTCAGAAAAACGGAGCTGGGGTCATATGGCCAACCTAGGCCTTGTGTTCGAACACTAAGAGCCCATGAAAAATGGGAGGGAGAGAGACTGATCTGTGATTGCTCTCCGACATTGCTGTCTAAGCACCTTGTTGCCTTAGAAATATGGACCTTGACAGACGGTAAAAGGACCCCAAGAAACAGAGAGTAGATAATAGATACACAAACACTGCCTGGGGTCAGATATGCCATGTAACTGCTGTTTTCAGTGGAGGTCTTTGAACTGACAGGAAAAATGCCCAGGAAGGATGAATTTCAAGGAGAAAATTATGTAGAAATGAGAGGTATGAAGCTTAAAATGTCAACGCTGACTCTGAACATTTTCGACTTTGACTATGCACAGGTTTATAAGAAAAAAAAAAATTAAATTCACTTGCATAGGTTGCTCAGAGAGGTTTAGCAGTCTCCATCCTTGGAGGTTTTCCAGACATGACTGGATAAAGCCCTTAACAGCATGGTCTGAGCTCAGTGTTGGCTCTGCATTAAGTGAGGTGGATGGACTAGGGACCTTCTGCTTAGCTTGATTCATGAGTCGATTCTGTTATTCAAGCTAGTGTTTGAGGCAAGGAAGGAATGGTGTTACAAAAAGAGAATGCTTAGTATGACATTTTCCAGAGTGGCTGAGCCTCTGTGAAAATTAACTGCTGTCATCCATGTAAAGTGATCCTATGTCTCTCCAGGTCCTGTCCTGGTGTTCCTTGTCTTTTGAGCTAGCACTGGCCCTTGTCCTACATCTCTGTGAGCTGTTCCAGCTCACTGACCTGTCAGAAGGTGATTAGTTGTTTTGAACTGGATGACTTTCTGCTGATTTAGTTAGCTGAACTATCTCACTAAGAGACAGATGAATACCACAGCATGAGGAGGAGGTGGGAACACGTGATTAAGATTGGAAGGCGTTAAGGTTGGGCAGGGCCCTCTCAATTGGAGCAAGCCATTGAATTTGTCATGAAAAAGATGTGATCTATCTGCAGCAGTGTCAATATGGACAAATTGGGTAAGCCCTAAAAAGGATGCATCATAGAGAAAATAAAAACTCAGAAATAAAAATTCTTTCACACTAAGAGCAACGAGAAGTGTGAAATTAGAAAAAGGAATATGAAAGCAGACAAATTAGTGAAAAATAATGTTCAAGGAGAGATGAACTGAGATATATTAAAGGCCTCACTCTTGAAACTGAAGCTCCTGGCGTGATGGGAAACCACAGACCTTGTTTACCAAGTTACAAAAACCCTGCATGATGAGATCAAACAGGAAAAAAAGTTGATCAGAAACAAAGATAGGGAAATGTGCACAACTGAGAGAAAACAGATGGGCAGACTACTTTACAGAAGTCGACACAGAAAAATCTGCTCTACTTTAACATGAGATTCTATGACATGAGATGCTGTGACTACAAACAACAGGAGATTGTTCCTGGATCAGTAGTGCTATCAGGAAAGAAAGTTGTAGTCCAGTAGGTAGCAGTAACAATACAATGATAGATGGTTTGATCATAGCAGAAATTCTAAGAGCCTGTATGTCACTGTAGAAACAAAAAATAAGAAGTTGTTGATTAAAATACAGGAAGAGATAACTCTGATGAAGGGGAACATGGAGTTGTCAAAATATTTAAAGCTGGGACTGGGAAAGTGTGCCTTTGCCCTACACTATAGGGGAGGTCATTTGCAGTGGAGTGCTGCACAAGGTGACACTGATGATGGATGCAGCATTGGAGGAGAACAGCTTCTGGACTCAGGCCCAGAAAAATGGATATTCACACAGAAGAGTATCCTGAAAGAACACATGCAACGACAGGTTTTGCTCACCACCAGTTTCATTGATTTTTTTTTTCTTTTTTTTTTTTTAAAGGTTACTTGACAGTGGCCTTGGGAGTGCCTTGTGGAACTGCAGCACTCAGCTTGTCCTCCATCATCACGGCCTTGCAGAGACGGATGGAAGGCAGCATCTGGACTGCACCTAAGTAATAGTCTGGTTCACTTTGAACAGTGATGTAAAACAAGGCTACACTTGCTTTCAGTTGCTCATCTGTTTTATCACACATAGCTATTATGGAGGCAGTATATGCAGCAGTATACCATGGGGTGAATTACACTTATCTTGGAAGCATAAATTGTGCTAGCAACATTGTGCTACTGAGCCGTAGACTTGGAAAAAAGAGCTGTTAAGATACATAACCTAGAAGAAAAAGTAAGCCAAACAGAACTTAAAGTCAGCTATCAAAGCAAACATGCCTGAAAGCTTATTACCAAGGCTGACAGTCATGTTACAGAACACAAATTCTGGAAAAGTAGAACATTTTGCCTGTCCTGTCCATATCCTACTTTTGAGCAATTGGGAAGGAACTAACAAGTATAGGGGAGTAGTTCACCATTCATGCCCATCTCAACATAAGGAAATCCATATCCTACTTTTGAGTAACTGGGAGGGAACTAACAAGTATAGGAGAGTATTTCACTATTCATACTCATTTCAACATATGGAAATCCATATCTTACTTTTGAGTAATTGGCAAGGAACTAACAAGTGTAGGGGAGTAGTTCACCATTCACACACATCTCAATATATGGAAATCCAAGATATTCAAATCCAGAATGATTAAAAAAAAAAATTATTTATATGTAATTACAACGCTAAAATAGACCCCGGGAAGTAAGCACATCAAAGGAGCTAGAAAACTAGATGTCTTGGGAGACAAAACCAAAATCTGAACATGAGGCTCTGTCCTCACCATAGAAATGAACAACCCACCAGCTCATCTTTCACCAGTCAACAGGGAGCACAGGACACACTTGGCATGTGTTCTCTGAATGGCAGCTCCCACGAATCTCCTACAAAGCAATGCAGTGGAGGCCAGTGTGTGAAGACGAGGATGCTCATGGGAGATCTTAAGGTGAACCTCACAACAATGGCAGTGATCAATCTCAACTGTACCCACTAGAAACACCAACAGAGACAAATGAAAGGGACCAGCTTCCACTGAATGCCTCAGCCTTCCTATAGGAAGAAGACAGTAAGAATAATGTTAAGGGCTACTACAGAATCAAATTTATTCCCTATAATAGCTTTATTTTCTCTGTGAAGCAAAACTTACATTAGCCAGTTTATCAGCTGTCACAGGAGGGAATAGTTGTGAACCTTATTGAAGGGGAAGAAAATAAAACTGATGTCCAGACTGAAGCACTGTGCCAAATGCTTTAAGGAGCTGGGGACCTGTTATCGAGGGACTGCCATGTGATTGCCACAGTCATGATAGACTGAGGAGAAAGTGCATGCCAGGAAGAGCCAGCAAGTGTGGGACTCAGGTAAGTCATGCCACGGAGGAAATCGTGATACCTAATTAAAAGGATTTTGCATTTAATGTATCTGCAAAGGTACCTAGAACCTACTGGCATCATAAAGAATGATAGTTTACTTTTTATTACCTAAACTAAATGAGAGATCTTTAATCAAACTATGTCACACCAAAGACAGTTCTGCTGTTTAAGTATTTGGGTGCGCAATCTGGTTTTAATCTGCAAGATTACTGGTATCTATAAAATAAAAGGGTTGGGGCTTTTGTTTGTTTGTTTGTTTGTTTTTTGAGAGGGATCTACCAGGTTGTTTCAACTTCAGCTTGTTAAGTTTTGAGTTTAGATCTGAGTGTGCTTTTTGAGATGATGCCTTTGATGTAAGCAGGCACATTGGCTTCTGTTACTTTGAATACATTCAGGATATTGTTTCTGCTACAATTCACAGCCCTTAGCCAAATTTTAACACAGATTCATTGTTTCTATGCTTTTCTTTAAAAGTAAAACTCTGCAGTCTGATCTTAGCTTTCCCATAGTCTAGATTCCTCAATGGTATCTGGTGATTTTTCTCCTCCTTCTTGTGCTATAGATATTCCTGTGTGTCTACATTTTGAATACGGAGTGATTTTATTTTAGATATCTGCCTCCATAATGGAGCATCCGTGTACCTTACATGTGTTTGTGAGAATGTATTCACTGTTTTCACAGAGGTTTAACCTCATTTCCAAAGTGAGGTTGTTCTTGTTCTCCAAGTTAAACAAGTAAACAGAATATTTTGGGGTTGAATTTATTTTTTGTTTAAATTTGGGATACTGCCCATCAGAGCCCACATACATAAGTATTTATATACATATAGCGGTTGAAGTAAAGAGCCCCATTCAAGAGAGGCTCTTAAATGTGTGCCTTATTTTCAATTACCTACTAAAGTTTGATGTGCGTTTATGAGGTACATCGAAGAACAGGCTACAGGCTTGTTTTCTGGTATCAAAATCCTGACAGCAGCAAGGGGACGTAAACCGCAGCTCACACTTGCCTCACTGGTAACACAAGCACATGTTGTACACATTGGGTGAGGCCATGCTGTAGAACATCCTGCTTTCATGCAGCAGAAGCATCAAGATGAAGGCCATGGGTCCCAGAACACAGCTGGGACAAAGCAATACAAGTTGCAATGTCAGTTTTGTTATATAATTAGAGTATTCAATTATGGAGTGGAAGACACACACTTTATTAGAATATTCTCTGTTGTAAATGAGGTTGGGTTAATTCCCTAACAGGTTGGAGGCAGCAATAAGAGGTGGAGATAAGCTCCCAGCACTGACTAGGGACAAAATTAAATGACTGGCATGCTTGCTGGCTTGCCTGTCCTGGACATCACAGGCGAGTGATTTAGATCACTTCAAGAATCACTGTCAAAGGTATTTGCAAAAGTAATTTTGATGTGAATTTGTAAAAGTGCAGCTTAACAAAGCTCAATGGCAAGTTTCAATCTATGGACTAAAGAAACAACATGGAAAAAACAGAAAGGAAAATTGAGTTAGAACTGAGTTTTGAATGATTTACACAGAGACCAGAGATAAAAAAGGTAAAGGAGACACACACACACACACACACACATTGAATTATGAGGTTTAGAGTGCACCCCCTTCCTGCTTAAACTCCTGGTGGAGCATAGGTGTGGCTACAACCAATCCTATTCTTAGACTTGGGCAATAGTTTATACCTAATAGAAAAGAAGAGTAAGGAAATGTTCAGAAGGGACCTTCTTGCTTTATAAACTTTTCCTCAGAGAACAGTCTAGGTGCAGTTGGATCCAGACCCAGTTCCAAACTTGGACAAGTGTTTATGTTTAATGGAATTAGTTACATGGATTTCATTAGTATGCTACCCACTCTGGGTAAGAAATGATCTCTTAGTCTCAGGTAAGAAATCTCAAATCTTAAGAGGTGTCCCTCCTAAAGAGGAGAGTTGCCTGGTATGCAGTCTATTCAGGCAGTAAATCTCAACTACTCTCTCAGGCAGTAACTCTCAACTACTCTGAGTGACTACTCTCAACTCAGAGAGAACTTGTACTGGTCTCATTCAGCAGTCTATGATTGGCAAAAAGTTCTCTCTGCCTTGAGGAACAACCTTGAGAGGCATCCCAGCTCAAAGGAAGATCACGTTATGCAGCCACATTGCCTAGAAGGGAGAGCTCAAAGAAGGTTCACTTTAGCTATCATATTTATGGGCTAAGGTGGTTGGACTGCAGTCAGATTGCATACAATGGGAAAGGTATGCATGAGGTTCCTTGTACCTACAACTTTCTCTGTTCCTTGATAAATGAGCCATGGAATAAACACCCATTATGACCTCATGAATGATGATCCAAGTTTAGATGCATTGGTGGTCACTGGGTCATGTTGCTTCCCTGTGGGTTTTCTTTGGGAGCTCTTCATAGATTCATAGAATTGTTTGGCCTGGAAGGGACCTCAAAGGTCATTCTGTTCTAACTGCCCTGGCATTAGTGGAGACACTCTCCACTAGACTAGATTACTCATGGCCTCATCCAACCTGGCCTTGAACACCTTGGAGCTTGTATCAAGCTATTGCAAGTTTGGTTAAGGAAGGGTCAAGTTCATCTGTTACACCTGCTCTGCCAGCTCCTCCACTCTACTGCCATGACACGGTGAGCTCCTGTGGCAGTGAACAACAAGGTGATGTATGCTTTTTGTCATTATTTGCTAATAAATAATAACACTCTGCTCTTGTGCATGCTATCAGTTGGGTGGAGCATCTCGAAATCTTAGGAAGAGATAAGGCTCTTCAACAGTTTCAGTAATTTTCTTGGATTAATATTGGATTAATCTCTGCAAAAGCAATGACTCTTGACACAAGATCTTATCACTCTGAGCTGATCTGGCAAGTTCAGACATGGCTCACATAAGCTGGAATATTAGAGCTTGTTTCAAAGAGAGAGGGAATGTGAGCCAAGATGCAAACATAGGCCCCTATTTTCCTTTGAAAAATATGATTAGCTTCTCATTTTCATCTTAGGCAGTGTCAGGCTACTCCCCTGAGTGAACAAAGGGTCCGTTCTATTTTGTGGATATTTGGGGAAATTACCTTGGCATTATTGTTCCATAAGTTACTTTCAAAATATTCTAGATACCACGCAGGGATGGAAGACAGTCTGTAACCAGGGCGGGCAGCCCAGAAACAACCAAGATTAAATGCAAGGGCAGCAGGCACAATGTACAAAACAGATAAATCAGGATGACTGCGCAGTCGCATTCTTATTTTTCCACTATATTAACTCGCAGAGAGCACAAATCAAGCCTGTGCAGCAAAGACATATGAAAAAGAGACACTGGAAGAAATATTTATGTTGCATTAGCATATTCTTAGCTGTAAATGAGTTCGGGCTAATCACTTATCAGGCCACACAGAGATAAGAGGGGGAGATAAGCTCCTAATATCACATTAGGAAAAAACTCAATTAAATGGCATAATCATATTTTTATTCTGCTACTTCCTATTTCAATTGCTTGGTTTAGCAATCTCAGTAATGTTCTTTAACAAATTCTTTATTTTCTTAAATGAAAAAGTAGGAAAATGAAATCAAACTGGGAAGAGACAAATCTGATCAGGATGCCTCACTTTCCTCAGCAGATGAGAACTGCAGAATTAGCACAGATTTCTGCTACTTGAGCTAATGGAGTGCCAATTACCAGTCATGAGTTGTCATCCTCTGAGCAAAGTGCTCCCAGAAGAGGATTGCTGAAGGGCACTGGTGAGAATCATGAACAAAAGATTTGCTTCTCTGCTGGGGTGACTAGTAATCAGGTAGGTGTAAATTCCAGATGCAAGCTACCCTCCTGCACCTCTGGCCAATCACTATCACCCTAACCCTAACACTTTGTCTTTCCCACTTCATCTAAGACCCAGTCTCTTCCTACGAATTACAGTGGACCCTAGCTCCAGATGTCCTAATCTAGCTGGCTCTTTGCTCAATTCCAGTATAATGTTATTCTCTCTTTGCTTCAGTTTACTTGACTGGACTGCCCTAACTCCCTAGTCCCTCCTTCCAATCTGATTCCTCATCTAGCACAGCTCTGGGATCCACTATATGTGTCTGAAGTTGTCTCTATGGTGCATTGGAACAGCGCTGTCCTCTGTACTGCTGATTCCAACAGAACTACTAGGATCAGAGGAAGGCAGAGCCCTGCTTTCTGTTTGAGTCAGAAAAGGTCCAGGCACCCATGGTAGCAGATGCCTGCCCAGCATACGTGACCTTCAAGAATATTTGCTGCTGAAATCAAAGCTACCTTTATTAAATGTACATTGTGACTTTTTGTATGCCTATTTTATGAGGATAAAACCAACGCATCCTTGACACAAATGCTACATCCTATCAGATTTGAGGTCCTTGCACAAAACTTGCAAGACGTAGGCTTTGTCACAGAAGACATCAGAATTTTTAAGCACAGCACATTTTCCCCTACAGCCTGTCAGACATGTCAGGCATGTCTGAACTGTTTTACACTAGCTCCCCTTGAGAATGTATGTCAAGTAGAAAGTCTTGAATTATACAATTTCATATTGTTTAGATAGGACAATGGGATTGATACATTTAATCTCATAAAAAGCATTCTAATATCTTTAATGACCACTATAAAAACTTTCATTCCTTAGAGAAGATAAGGAATGTCCTTGCAAATAAGAAAAATTAGATCCTGCTGTGCCAAGGCCTCTGCTCTAAATAGTTCAAGGTGACCAGCGTACAGCTTGTCCTGTTACATAAAATAATTTGCAAAGGTTAGTAAAAATTAAAGACAAAATTACAGTATTTTCAAGAAAAAAGAAAAAAAGACCTGGTGATAAGCTCCAAGGACTATGCTGAAATAATATCAAGTTAAAAAAGTATGAAATTACATCTAGCTGGACAAAATTGATACAGTCTAGAGTAAAATTGCTGGTGAGCAAAATCTGCGCTGTTCCATCTCTCTGGTGCCCCTAAATTTGTGAGTTAGCTGCAAGGATACTTAATTTGACCTAAACTGCAGGAAGACAGGTAGACATCAGGAGCATGGCCTGGTATTGTTGCAGTCATTTGCCCTTGCATCTAGTCCACCATGGCTCCTTTGCACCGAGCATTTGTGATCAGCATGAAAGGAGTATGGACAGAACTGGGCCAGAAGGAGGAATGCTTCAGTTGCATTCGCTAAATCTTGAACAACACCTGGAATGAGACCATCAAGCCCTCTGGTTTGGGCTTTTCCTTTCCTCCTTTGCTTTTTCCTTTTCCCTTTAATTTCCTTTTGTTTTCTGTTTACGAGATCTGCTTCCAATGTTAAAGCTACATCCTTTGTAGAGCTACCATGATGTTGCTTATTAACAGCTTCCAAAAACCTGTGTTGAGTCAGCAAGGCGCTGCTTCAGTTTCCATGCTTCTATGTGAGCAACAGGTAATATGCCATGCTGCAGTTTTTCTAGCAATGGACTAGAATTCATTGCCACACCAGAGTGAGGAGCTGAGTTCCCTTCCCCTGCAGCTCTCGTGCCACCTTTGTCCCTCTCCACATTGCCTGCCTCTCCAGGGAAGGACTGGGCTCTGACAGCAGCTCCAGCAGCAGTTTCAGCCCATCTCACAGAACTGAGGAACTCTTTTTCTCTAAAATAGTAACAATAAATTGTCTTTCTTACTATCTCTTTAAGCCTGCTAAAAAACGGCATTTCCCTCTTATGCATTAACAGCAAATGGGAACAGGAGGTTTTAAAACAAAAACCTTACTTTTCTATGTTCCAATTATTTTTATTCTCTTTTCCTCTTTTTTTTTTTTTTTTTTTTAAATCTTTAATAAAAAAGTTTTAAAGGTTTGTTGTGGCTCATGTTGCCATGGGAGGAAACAACCTAAGATGTATTAATTTGAAACCTCAAACACTATCCCAAAACATGTTTAGAAATACTTTTTTTTTACAGTGACACATTACCTTTACTGTTTTGGACCCTTTGGGTCTATTTATTTTACTGAAATTTGACTCAGCAAAGTTAAATCCCTTTATATCATTCTGCAAGACAACTCAGCTTATGTCTGGATGAAAACCAATTCACCTCCTAAGCCGCATAATCAGCTCCCATCTTCACATGCCAGTTACCACCAGTGCAGCTGAATGGAAAAAGAAATTGTGATGGTTTTAGAGAAATATACTTACTCACTGAGCATCCTATAGAAATGATCAGAGCAAGAAGTGGTGTAAAACTACTGCATCTACTGACACTCTTTTTCCTTGGCTTTGATGACAATATTATGTAAGGAGGTGGCAGCTTAACCTCATTATATTAAGCAAAATCCTCAAATGGATACCATAAAGTAACCCCTTTTATTTTTTAGCTTGCTTTTATTCAATATTTGGGAAATTGTTCTGTAATGATGGTCTCTGGAACAAAATAAGACAAACAAAAGGCAAGGTGTTTTCTGTCTTTGATAGGTTTCTCCATATGATTGCAAACAAGAAAAATATGGCAATATTTTATTTTCCAATTACTCTATACTGTCCAATCAACATGATTTACTCTTCCCTCTTGCATTATATACTCTCGTGTGCAGATTTCATTGTGTCTTTGCTTTATTTTTAACATGTGTATGTATTTATTACAAGCAAAACAAAGAAATCAGCTGTTTCAAGAAGCTGGAGTGAACCACAATAGGAAAATTACACTTATTTCTACGTTCAGGCTATGGAAGGCTAGCTAGGGGCTACCTCTTTTCACCTAAACATTGTAAGTCCATTGGAACAGAATTAAGAGTTAGTCAGAGCAGGCTTTTCTTCTTTTTTTTTCTTTTTTTCCTCCCCTATTTTGTGTTAACCAACAAAACACAAAACAAACCTACTACTTTAAACCATAAGCCAGTTCTCTCCCTGTCTTCAGGGAAATGTGTCCAACCTTTGCAGTCTCTGGGCTCTTGCTTTGGCCAAACAGACTTAGGCATTTTTCACACGGGCTATTACTTTCTTTTCTCTTCATTGACATTGCTTCACATGCAACCCAGAGGAAGGGCCTGTAACTCACCACATGGCAACATCCTTAGCTGAGCAGATTACAGAGAGAGACCCAAAGTTCTCAGTAGTCTTTGGCTCCAGCATAGCAGCTCATACGGTACTCAAAGTATAGGCCCACATCTGCCTCATTTCCCTCACACTGCCTGCTCACAGCACTTCCAGGTGCCACTGAGCTGGTGATGACCACAGGACTGCAGCCTGAAGACTGAAATACAGCTTTCAAGACCAACGTCAAGAGATACATTGTAAGTCTGAATTGCTCATTTTTTAGTTTATTTTTCCCTTTTAGTTTCTTTTCTCTTTATCTTTTTGAAGTGGAGAAGGCCCTTCTGCTTCATTTCAAACATTGGTTTTCTTCACCTTGAGTACTGTGTCCAGTTCTGGGCCCCTCAATTCAAGAGAGATGTTGAGCTACTGGAACGTGTCCAGAGAAGGGCACCAAGGCTGGTGAGGGACCTGGAGCACAGCCCTGTGAGGAGAGGCTGAGGGAGCTGGGGGTGTGCAGCCTGCAGAAGAGGAGGCTCAGGGCAGGCCTCATTGCTGTCTACAGCTACCTGAAAGGAGGTTGTAGCCAGGTGGGGTTGGTCTCTTCTCACAGGCAACCAGGAACAGAACAAGGGGACACAGTCTCAAGTTGTGCCAGGGGAGGTCTAGGCTGGATATTAGGAGGAAGTTCTTGACAGAGAGAGTGATTGGCATTGGAATGGGCCGCCCAGGGAGGTGGTGAAGTCACCGTCCCTGGAGGTGTTCAAGGAAAGCCTGGCTGGGGCACTTAGTGCCATGGTCTGGTTGATTGGGTAGGGCTGGGTGATAGGTTGGACTGGATGATCTTGGAGGTCTCTTCCAGCTGATTCTGTTATTCTTTGATTCTACGATTCTATGACTCAGCTCCCTCTATTTCCTCTGCAAGTCCTTAGGCATTTTTTCTTAACATAACCCTGTGTTTTGGCTACAACGTATCATAGGGAATGAATTAAGAAGAATCTGGTATATCTGATGTGATGGTTGCCTGACCCTGATCTGACACAATCTGATCATAATGCTGTTGGGACATGATTGCAGTCAGCATGCGCCTGGCACAGCACTGGGAGGAAAATGTACAGGCTGCAACAGAAATGCAGCAAAATTGGCAAGGTGGCAGTGAAGTGTGGCAAAATGTGATTAAAGGAATGGGAAGAGTGAAATGAAATATTAATAGTAAATGCATTCAGGAAAATATATAGCAGGGTGAAGATTCCTACTTAGATACTTACATACATAGATACTGGAAATTAAAATACTGACATTTTTATTCCCCCCCCCC
>VWYK01129683.1:0-10826 GCA_013399775.1 Semnornis frantzii | reverse complement strand
ATAAAAAAAAAAAAAAAAAAAAAGATTTCTTATTTAGCAGTGCTATGTATTTGTAGGCCATGACTGAACATCTGAACAGCTGAGTCAGCAGTGCTTTGCCACTTGCACTGTGACCAAGAGTTGTATGTCAGCTGGAAGGCATGCTGGAAATCACATCTGTAAAAGCAAAGGAAAAATGAACTTTGCATATCTCTCACCCTTCCCCCCTAGATGCTAACCAAACACAAAAACTTTGAGAAGGAAATGCTCTTAGATGTTCGGTATTTGCCTAGATCCATTAGCCTTGTGAGGAGAGTAGAGTTGGTGAGTTTAACTATTGTCTGTCTAAAGTTCCAATGTATATGATCTAGTCCTTTAAATTTCATTATTTTATAATATCCTAAGAATTGATACCATAAATAGTGACAGCAGAATGGAAAACTTGGAGAAAGGCTTGGGATATCATTGCTTATGTCTTTGGGCTTAAACATGCAGAGTGCCTTGTGTCCCATGGCAAAGGCTTTCAGAGATGAGAAGCCAGGTGAGAGCTTTGAACTTTCTGTGCAGGAGTCATGATGTTTGTCCAGACACAGACAGCCAGAGGGCTTGGAAGGTGTTATTCCAGGTAACACAGTCCTGTGTCTAGCCACTGTGGCTTTTAGCCAGGATTGTGACTTGTTTATCTTCTATTTCATTGTCCTACTCTCTAGCCAAGGCTGTTTCAGAGAAGTTGCATAATAGGAAAAAAAGAGGGATTGGTTTGGCTCCATCTGGTCCTGGTGCCTGTTGTCCATTGTGGGTTCAGTTTAGTTGTATGGATGAGACTTGGGACACAATGAGAGAGAATCTCTACATAACTCTGAGACTTTTTAAGAGGTGAACATTTTATTTACTAGCAAATTGCTACTGCAAATGAAATTTTCAACAAGCAAGATAAGGTTAATTATATCTTTCTGCCAGGAAATTTGTAGCCTGTTCTTTCAGCTTATATTGATGGATTCTGAATTTTCTAATAATATCTGCTTCATCGAAAATCCAGTCTGTCAAAGTAGCAACGTGTAAAAGCAAACCAATCCTTCTTATTTTCTCTGTTCAGAATCCTATCTCCAAACAACCTTAGAGAAAGTTTTTGTTGCTATTTTTTTTCTTGTTAGCCCAGCATAGCCAACAGTAAGGGCCTTGTTTACATTAAGAAATGTGCAATGATGCAGCAAAATCAATTTAGTCACACTGATGCAAATCCCTCATACAGATGTAATGCCTGTGTGAAAAGTAGGACATTCCTGAATATGCACAATATTTAAAACAAAGGGAGAGAGATTCTGTTCTTCCCAGCTGTTTCCTTACAGTGATTTGTATAGATGGCCCTAAAAACCTAAGTAAAAAGGGACTTTCTGATCAAAAATAAGGGTTTGTTATGAGTACTGTGGATCAAAATATCATGACTTTTAGATTGCAAGTTGCAGTATCTTAACAGCTAGATTAATACTCACTGCATTTAAGCTGAGAACATTTGACCTTAAAAATCATTGGGAAAATAAATATGATTGAGTAACTCCATTTTGTGGTTACTTTCCAGAACAGAAGTGAAAATTAAGGTACTTTTGGTCCTAGGCTGTTCTTAGTAATTTAATGTGATCTGTTGTTGGAAAACAAGCCGCTGACACTCAATAAGAATAAGAAGAGAACAAAATGTATCTTACCATGGGTATTCAGCCAAAGATCTTGGGCAAAAAATGGCACAACCTGTGAAGGTATTACTGAAAACCAGGTGGGGTCAGCAAGTGAGGTGACAGTATGAATATCAGTAATGAGATAATGACCATTTTCTTTTGCAGTCTGCAGAGGCTTGCAGAGTTTTGTTTTTGTTTTGGGGGCTTGTAATAAAAATGCTTCAAGAAAATGTGAAGTTGATGGAAGAGTTCTCCACGTCTGGTAAAGGTCTTCTAGATGTTTACTGAAAAACCAAGAGGCACTGTTGTGGGTGTTTACTACAGACCACTTAATCAGGATGATGGGCAACTTGACTCCTCAACCTCAACCTTCCACAGACACCTGAAAGTAGCCCACAATCACAGCCCTTCCTTCTCCTGAGGGGTTTTAATCACTCCGATATCTGCTGGAAAGGCCACGTAGCCAGACATGTGCAGTCCGGGAGGTTTCTCCAGTGTATTGATGATAACTTTTTAATTCAGGTGGTGGAAAAGCTAACAAGGGGAGATGGATTACTGGACATAGTACTGGCAAACAAACAGGAACTGGTGGAGGACGTTAGGGTTGGAGCAACCTTGGCAGCAGCGATCATGAGAAGACAGAGTTGAGGATCATGCATAGCAGGCACAAAGCAACAAGTAGGATTGCAAGCTTGTCCTTCAGGAGGGCTAACTTCGTCCCCTTCAAGAAGCTGCTTAGAGAAATCTCTGTATCTTAGTGCTTTGGAAGATAAATGGGCTCAAGAGAGCTGGTTCTTATTGAAGAATCACTCAGGATCAGTGTACCCTAAGACCAAGAAATCAGGCAAAGGAAGCAGGAGATCTGCATAGTCGAGCAGAGATTTTCTGAAAAAGCTCAAGTGGAAGAAGGAAGTTTACAGTACATGGAAGAACGCACTTGGGAAGATTACAGGATTGCTGTCAGAGTATGCAGGGATGAAACAAGGAAAGCCAAGGCTTCCTTTGAACTGAACCTGGCTAGAGGTAGAGACATTAAGGTCAATCGCAAGGCCTTCTTCAATTATAGAGGAGGCAAAAGGAAAACTAGAGAAAATGTGGTGGGCCCGCTGTTGAATGAGGCAGGTACCATGGTGACAGAGGATGCAGAGAAGGCAGTTACTGAATGCATTCTTGGCTTCAGTCTTCACTGCTCAGGCCAGCCCTCAGGATGACACAAAACTGGAAATGGTGGCTGACACAGCAGAAGGCTGAGCTGCCATCCAGAGTGACTTGGACAGGCTGGAGAGCTGGGCAGAGAGCAACCTTGTGAAGTTCAACAAGAGCAAGTGCAGGGTACTGCATCTAGGGAGGAATAACCCTACATATCACTACAAGGTGGGGGGTGACCTGCTTGAAAGCAACTCTGTAGAAAAAGACCTGGGAATGCTGCCAGACAAGAGAATGATCAGCAATGTGCCCTTGTGGCCTACAAAGCCAATGGTATCCTGGCATGCATGAAGAAGAGTGTGGCAAGCAGGTCGAGGGAGGCTCTCCTCGCCCTCTACTCTGCTCTGGTGAGGTCTCATTTGGGTACTGTGTTCAGTTCTGGGCTCCCCAGTTCAAAAAGGACAGGGAACTGCTTGAAAGGCTACAGGAAAGGCCTACAAAAATGCTTAGGGGATTAGAGTATCTGTCTTATGAAGAAAGGCTGAGGGACTTGTGGATTTTTAGCTTGGAGAATACTGAGGGAGGATCTTATCAATGCTTAGTAATACTTGTGGGTGTTACAAACATAAACATAGGAAGTTCCATCTAAACATAAGGAGGAACCTCATTACACTGAGGATGGTGGAGCACTGGAACAGGCAGCCCAGGGAGGTGGTAGAGTCTCCATCTCTGGAGTCATTCAAAGACTGCATGGATATTTGTGCAACCTGCTCTAGGTGAACCTACTCTATCAGGAGGGCTGGCCTAGATAATCTCCAGAGATCCCTTCTAGCCCCTGTCATTCTATAATTCTATGAAATTATTCCAAATACTTTATGATGCAGAGTAACATTTATTTAACATAGTAATAAATGAAAGACCAAATTGAAAACAAAATCTTTTCATTGAAAGGACAGTTTTCAATCAAATGCAGACTGTGTCTCAAAAGCTTTTCTTTACAATGTATTTTAAACTTGTGGAAACACTCCTAGTCTGAAGCACATTCTAAAACCTGTGAATGTTAAATTTTGATTCTCCGTACAGCTAAAAGCACAGCAGGGAAGTACAAAAGGACATAATACAAGACTTCCTTTCCACGTGCATTCACCTACCATTGCTACTGAAGCTGAAAGTGACTGCCAAAGCAACATTTTTTTACTTGTCCACCCCCCTTGAAAATGAGACTTAGGAAGTCTCTTTTCAGGAATTAGGTCAGGGCAGAATCTCATCCTAGTGGGTTACAGTCTTCCAAAAGCCAAGTGACTTGAGAAATGCTGTTCTGTAGGTCCAAGTTCTCTTCGGACCTTCCCAGAAAAACATATTAACAGGAGTTTGCCATGCTTCATTTTTCCTAACAGCGCAAACAACAAGAATCCAAGCAGGAAACCCTCATCAGAGAAAGAGCCAGCAGCAAGGGAAATGCTTAGGTAGGGAGGGAGTTAAGCGCTCAATTGTTACTGAATTTCAAATCCACAGGCACTACAACTATACCCCCCTACCTTATAATTCCTAAGATTACTGAGATTTATCAACAGAAGCTGTGACCCCCACTGGATAATTCCTGGTTTCTTTGAAATGAGTCTAATACCTAACAGGGTTACTATTTGCTGCTGCAGAAAGATATTTCTGGCCTATTATATGCCAGAAAGGAAACTAGATGTGACAGATTTGGAGCTGCCTTGTGACAACTTAGGAATATGGTCTGTTGGCCTGATTATTTGGATGAATGTCTGAGTTTAACTCATCAGGGGCTATCTTGAAACTGCACTCTTAAATTATTGTCAGGCTGGACTGTACTTGCAACCCTGGAATACCCCACTTTGATGGAGGCTTCACAGCCAAGGAGCATGACAACTTGCAAGGGGGCAGAGATTCGGGTTTGAACCGTTGCAGCATCTCTGCAAAGGCAACCTTAGCATCCCACTCGTCCCTAGGACAGACACAGTTTCTGAAGATCCATTAGAGATAGGACTTTTAACTCTGATAAAACAACTGGCTAAAGTATTGTTAGAGGACATCAACTGGGATGTGTTCATCTTTAGCCACGCTGATTTGAAGTGCTTATGGAATTCTCTGTGGAAGTGAGAATGTATCTTAAAATACACATTTTGGAAGGAAAAGGATTTGTGAATACCATAGCTGTTTTCAGCACTTTAATACAGAGCATTCAGAACTGACATGTTGCCTCTCCTCTCAGACAAGTCCTTTTTCCATGAAAGGGAAGCTAATAGAATGACCCCAGGTTTAATTTACAAAAGCACAGTGACTTCTCTGAACATGTAACTAATGAGAAGCTGTGCAGTGGTGCTGTTATTCCATAGTTCACAGTGTAGGCATGTTGGATGGACTACGGGAAACATTACAGGGCAGCTGGCCCACTCCAGGGTGCTGGACCCAATCTCTCATCTATGGTGGTCTTCCAGCTGAGATCAAGCTGATCAAGTGAATCTCTTCTGAACAGCAAAAGGAGAGAACCAGTGGTTATTTGGGAGATGCTGAAGGAATATTTGACCTAGGTGTTATGAATTATATAAAATAACAAATATTAATTTTGATATCCAGGCAAAGATTGTTAATAACTATGAGAACTGTTTATTAACATTAAATCTCACCAGAAAACTTATTTACAAGGCTTGAAATGTACGGTTTGGGTACTTATACAGACAAGGAACAGGCAAAACTAGAACACTTTAAGAGGTAACTATCAAATGCAAAAATCATACTGGAAGAGAAGGTTCTTGCAGTCACTACACCGCTTGAAGTTAATTATCCTGCTTATCCACTAGATGGGACTTAGGAAGCTCCTTTCTGCTTATGGCAGAAGGCAATTAGTGAATTACAAGAGGCTTTAAGTATTTACTAACAAAATAGTATCAGACTGTACCCAAAGCACGTGGAGGGGCTGCTGTCAGTGGTCTCACTCAAAGCCATTAGAGGTTTTGGAGTTTCCCAGGCTCTTTTTCTCAGGCAGCTGGAGTCTGGCACAGTCTCTGAGCTGGTTCCTCTTGATTCCTGATTCAGCAACAGCCTTGTAGAGGGGCAGGCAGGATGCAATGCCATGTGCAGGCTTGGCACAGTGTCAGGCTGGCTGTGCAGGTCAATCGCCTGTAGGCATTTAGAGCCTGTTCCTGGTAAACTCGAGGCAGTGGAGTTTCCAGGCAGTTCAGGATGCAGTGAGGCAGCAGAGCATGTTGTGCTACCTGCTCATCCCTTTTATCAATATAGCCCGAGACTAATGGGCCTTTGGACATAGATTAGCCAATCAGGATGGCACTTTGCCAGGCTTGACCATATTAGGTGAAGCCAGGGGATTCGTTTTCCTTTCCTGCAGTTGCTTCCTCCAGCACAGAAGGAGAGGGAGCAGGGGAACAAGTCTGGGCAAGCCAGAGTTCTTAGACCAAGAGGCCCCAGGTTCTTTGTCCTCTTTCCCACTGTTGCTTTTCCCCACAGCAGAAAGGGGGAGAGCAGAAAAACTTTTCTGGGCAAGCCAGGACATGTATAAGCCTATTTCGGCCTATTTAGGTATTCCATAATAGGACACAAAGAAGGTTTGTAATAAACTGCCACTCAGCTTAGAATAAAGTGTTTTGTGTGTATGTTGTGTGTATGCTGGGTGAGTGAAGTGCAGAAAACAGAAAGCTGAGAATTCTAAGAAAATTTCGTGAACCAGGTTTCTTTCGTTCTCTCCAGGATGAAAGGACAAATAGGGAGTTTATAATAGCTTTATGGGTTCTTGATTGTAGAGTTCAGAAAGGCATCCTACAGGCCTAAGCTATTTTCTAGATTAATTCCTAATTCAGCCATCATAGCTAAAAGGCACTACGTTAATTCACTGCTTATTCCAGCTGCTCCAGTATGCAAAGTTGTTCTTCACTGTTGCTGGAAAGGTTAATATATTACAGCCCCCTAACTGTGAATTTCTAATGCACTCATCTTGTACTCAGTGAACATCTTTCATATTTTATGGATTTCACTCAACAGCAAAACCAACCATATATTAAGACATCTATTTGTCAAGAGATCCTCCCAGTGACTGCTTCATGTTGCTGGTAGTGGAGTCTGGCCAAAGAACTACTCTATCCACCTCTTGGATGACCACAGTGGCAAAAGCATTTTTTAATGATACAGATGGAGCACTGAGTCTCCTCCTCCACTTCCTTGACCATAGCCACATAAAGGATATGACTGAGCTGTCCAAAACCCACATCTTTATTTTGGTCTATTTGACAAACACCTTGGGAAGTGTTTAGTTTAGTGTCATATGGATGCCTGTGAGAAGGAAATGTTTAGGGGTAATCTGGAAGAGTTGTGTAAAGCCAAGTGATCAACTACTAGAAAATGTAGAAATGCAAGGAGGAGGCAAATTGACCCATGGAAAACATCAAAACCAGCAAGTAAATTCTGAGTGGAAGGAGCAACTAGTTATGAGGTCCCCGTTGAGAAGTTCCACTGGGCAGCTGTCAGCCATTTCCTTCTACAGCCGAAGTTTCTGAATGGTTAACTCTTAGTTGACTATGTTGCAGGAATCTGAATGACAAGTGGCAAAGGTCTAGATGGTGGTCAAAAAGTGCATATCTAAACAGAAGGCAAAATGCTGCAGGAATAATGCTGCATTTGAGATTTAATTAATTGAGATTTCCAGAAGATGCAGAGGATTTAAAAAAATTCGCATATCATGAACAGAAGTAACAAGTAGCATACCAAGCTCTTAAGATCATCTGTGAGTGTGGAAGAGGAAAGGAGAGATAAACTAATTTCATCTTCTGGTTGTTTCCTGAAGCTAGTCAACATAATTTTCATGCTTTCTAAACTGACTCCATGAACCTTGTCACCATCTTAATTTTTTCTCCATTGGTTCATCTTATCCCCGTGAAACACTGGATAACTCATCAAGTCATAGCTTGTTTCCGGCAGAAACTAGACAAAACTGGCAACTGTTTTCAAACTGAAGATGGTACAGCATGAATTGTCCCATTGCGAGTTTGTCTACATTTCCTTTTATAAGCAGCCCCAAGCCAGTTCTGCCTGGGGAGCTTACTGGACAAATGCAGTGTAACTATGGTCCAAAAGCAATGCACCCAGGTGAGTATAATGGGGTGCAGCAATTTTCATTGTTTCCACATTTTAGGTAAGTGATGCAGTTCCACTTAAAAGGTTTTTCTTTTACCCTCATCTTCTTATATTGCATGGCAGGTTATCTTGGGATGTGATTTCTATTCCACCCTAATGCTTTTTGTTCCTGGCCTGAGTACTCCTGATGTAGGATGCCACCACTAACGAGAAGGAAAGCAGGGCTCAGCATTCAAATTCAAGTCATACAAGTTCAAAAATTAATTTAAAGTCAGATGTTGTTCAGAAGCCATGAGACTAGAAACTTTACAGTGCAGTTTACATGAGCTTAGCAAACAAATTCCAAGGAAAAAAAAAACCAACCTGCAGAAACCACAGTCATATAATTTTACTTATCTCTGGGATCCTGCCTCATGGAGATCATTATTTCCAAGAAAATGCCTGCTCAGAGACTTTGCAGAGTGATCTTCATACTGTTTGACAATATCTTTATTTTCCTGTGTTCTCCTATTGGAGAAATAGCTTATACTAGTTACAAGCCCCACCAAATCTGATTATCTTATGACTTGCTATTGTTCCTCACAAATATATTATTGTCTTTCTTGTCATGCAGATATACTTCAGTTATCACTTGCTTCCCAACAGATCCATTCTAATGCCATTTTGGATATTTTTCCCAACTTGCAGAACCAGTACCATCGTCCTTAGCTTTAATTCCTGAACTTCTTTCATCATTAACACTTCAGCATGTTAGCTCTCATCAGAAAGAATTGTTAGATCATTGTCATAGAGTATTGGATAGCCAAGCCAGTTTGTGTGGCATCAGAGACAGAGGACAACACGGCTCTGCCCTACCACTTTCTGAGTCTCATCAAAGGAAGAGAGGAAGAAAGTTCCCTTCAGGAAACTGCTTTGTGACATTTTTTTCCCCTATGCATTGAGAAGGTACTCTAGTCCCCTCTCTTGATATTCTTAAGCAGGGAATAATGCTTCTCTCTTAACAGTTCCTCTTTGTAAAGACAAATGCATTCCCCCACCCTGAAAACATTCTGCAGTATTGTTCTCCTGTTATCATGGTAAATTATGGATTGGAGACACACTGAGTCCTGACAATGCTCCTGTAACCAGTTGTTCTAGGAGCTGAAGAAATTCCTCTTTTGTCAGGTAGGACTTTTTTATGCTCTTACTTAGCTAAATGTCAGGGTCTTGATGGGATTGCAAGAAAACAGGAAGGGTGCTGGCTGCTCTGGGATTTTAAACGCAGACAAGTGGACTATTCTGAGGAGCTGTCCAGTAAACTGTATCTGTTTACAGCTGACCTGTGACCAGTGTGGAAGCAATGTTTCACGTCTGCACAGGTAGTTCAGAATGTGATTCAATAAAATGTTGTGTCCCAACCGGAGTTGTACTTTTCCATTTACTTTTAAAATATTGACAATTTCCAGTTACCCTCTGTCATGGTAGGTCTAAATAGGCCAAAATAGGCTTATACATGTCCTGGCTTGCCCAGACATGTTTTTCTGCTCTCCCTCCTTCTGTTGCGGGGAGAAGCAACAGCGGGAAAGAGGACAAAGAATCTGGAGCCACTGAGTCTAAGGACTCTGGCCTGCCCAGACTTGTTTTGCTCCTGTTTGCATCCTGTGGTAAACAAGGTATACACACTTTGCTTGTGCCTGCCTCATGTGAGGTCTATGTTCTGCCCTACAAAGGTAAAAACAAGCCTATGGCTTCACCTAATATGCTCAGGCTTGGCTAACTGCCATTCTNCATTGTGCTAAGACTGCACATTGCAAGACCTCCTGCCTACACCTGCCAAGATGAGGGGCCCTGGAAGGGGCACACAGATCATCCAGAGAAATCAAGACCAGGTCAGAGACTGCCCCCTTTCTCCGGCACCCAGTGAAACCCAGGAAGAATCAGAAGCCTCAGCAGCTCACAACACATTGACACAACCCGCTGCAAGTGTTTGTGTACTGTTTGAAGCTGTAGTGAGTCCTGGGGAATTGGGAGACTAATATTTTGTGAGTAAATACTTAAGGCCTCTTGTAATTCACTATTGCCTTCTGCCATAAGCAGAAAGGAGCTCCTTGAGTCCATCTAGTGGACAAGCAGTATAATCAACTGCAAGCAGTACATTGATCACAGGAACCTTCTCTTCTAGTTCAATTAATGTTTATGTCTTTTTGCTAGTTATTTCTAGATCTAGTTATTCCTTTGTATGTTTCTATGACCATTGCAGAAGAACTTGTTTATTATAAAAAGTACTGGTCGGGTTGAGTTTTGAATACCAAAATTAATAAACAATGTTAATTTTTAAAATGCTATCTCACAATTAATTAACTACCCCTCCATTACACCCACAGCTAATATGCCTGTGGGTGGCACCATAGGGGTAATCTGCCAAACTGAATGCAAGCCAAAATTTACAGTCACTTGCACATAAAGCGTGACGGACATCCTCTTTAAGGACTTCTCAAAGGTGTGAAGGCATCTCACTTGGGCAGCACCTGGCTGCCCACACACTGCTAGCAACAACCGAGTCTTCTACCCAGGTGAGAAGGCAGCTGTTTAGGGAGGAACATGGGCTTCAGCAGGGCTCGTACGAAGCCTTTAACACAGAGCGTGTGTGGCCTGATGAAGCACAGGGCCCGAGGCAGATGGTGTGTGCCAGTGCGTACCGTGACCACAGGCACACCTCCGCTCCACAGCAGATCGCGGACTTCTGCCAGGGGCAGCCCGGGCAGTAGGTGGCCCGAGGGGCGGGTCTTCCCCCTGCGCTCGTCGGGCTTGGGGGCGGGACGGGAGAACCGCGCGCCGCACGTAGGGGTGGGCGTGGCTCATCTGGGGGCGTGGCATGACACGGGGCGGAGCCCGCGGGCGGGGCGGGGCGGTAGGCGCTGCGGGAGGAAGGGCGGGGCG
>VWYK01129681.1:844-11044 GCA_013399775.1 Semnornis frantzii | reverse complement strand
GAGTCTGCCAAGAAGCCAGATGCCATCACCAGAAAAACACCTTCCACAGCTCAGCATCTGTGTCCTAGCAGGGCTCTCCACACAAAAAGAAAAGAGGCAAATTGAAGAAGAGGTGCATATAAAATTGTTAAAGTACATATACCTGAAAAGAATCCCTGCACAAATTTAAAAATCAAAAACTTGAAAAAAATCAAAGCTTTTTTTTTTTTGAGGAAAAAAAGATCCCTTCAAATTAATAGATACAATATTTTATGCTTAAATTATCTTACCATATATCTGAGCAAGTGGTACCTTTTAAGACAAGATATTTTATAAAAATATCAGATGTCTCAGCATTTTCTCAATTTGTTGTAAGAAAAAAATGTAACAAATCAACATAAGGTGAGATTTAAGGATCTGCTACTGCTGGGAGCCAAACCCTCCTCTCATTTTCATGTGTGCCACCACACATGATGGCAGCGCAGTATTTAAGAACCAACAAGTGTGCAGCATCAACTTGTCTCTCAGGTTTATGCTAAATAAGTGAGAACTTTACATGGGTGTATCTAAAATGGAGTGGATCGAGTACAGCAGCACAGCTACGTAAAGCTGAAGCAACAGTTAGGGGAAAAGCATTTAATTTTGAAATATGACAAATAATAAATAATAATATATTGCAAATATTTCTTTTGCTCTACGGAACCCGAGTGTTTTAATATATGTGCATGGTTTCTTCTGAAGAGCAACATTCCTTTCTTTCCCCAGTCTGTGCATGTCTAACCTCCCCATGATGGACACAACATTCTGATTTTAAAGACATCCATCGCCCTGCCACGGATTCTGCTTATTGTTACAGAGTGTGAAGAGCCTCTGCTTCTTATAATAATGTACCAGATACCTTTGCAAAAAGCTGTTAAGGTGTAACACAAACAGGCAGCTAATGAATTATCCTAACTACTGTCATAATAACAAAGATTGTCACAGTAATTATTTATGCACTTGCTGGCTAATGCGCTCACAGATTTATTAAGGCCCAATATGTGCAAACAAACTAAATGCATTTGTGAAAATATATATAATAATACATTCTGGAGTCACAGATGGAGTTAGGAGACTTCAGTTTTCCCTACACGTTCAGCTGCGCATCTAGAGGAAAACAAATCTTTCTCAGCTAAATGAATAATGTTATCAGTTGTTGAGAATCATTTACTTCTGTGGGGGTTTTGTGTTTGTTTGCTTGGTGTTTTTTTTGCCTGTTAACACTAGAAATGTGTCTGTCCATTGCTATTCTACACATTGCCAAGGGAAGGTTTTATGTGGCCCTGCATTCCACTCAATTCCTGTCTACTTAGGAGACCAACATGCCTGCACTGCTCTTTCCCAAGCTGCAAAGTAACAGATACTTAATGCCACCACTGAGTCTGTTGGTTCCAAAACCTTTTACCGACCACAAATTCATTGTACTGGTTCAGAAAAAGAAAAATCGCACTCCTCACTTCTACTGCCCTGCTGTGGATAATGGCCAGGCCATAGAGAAAATAAAGGAAATCTCTACACATTTTAAATGCTGCAGCTTGTATTGTTGCAGTACTGCAGAGTCAAGATCCCCTTATGCAAAATAACAGCTTTATTTTGTTAAAAGGGCCTAACTTTAAGTGGACCATGGAATATTTATGGCTCTCAGTAGTCCTTTGAAAGAGTTATCTTATGTTTTTATGTCGATCATGGGTCAGAGGTTCAAATCAGCACTTCTTTCTGTCACTCCTTATATGTTTTACTATAATTTACAGCTCAGCAAGAGGACTCATAAAACAAAAGTGTCTATTTTACTTCAGCAACTAATTCTAGCTAATCAAAGCTTTCCAGCAAAACAACCCAGCATGAAACTCCGTGCGGAAAATATGCAGAGAACAAAGTGTTTTGTCAAACAACACATCTCATGATGTAAACACATATGTCTCTTATAGGAAATTTTATCGCTTCCACATTATCGGCACACAAAAGGAGCATTCTTGTCACAGACCTGGTGCGACTGTGGAGCCATCGGCATTGGAAACGAGAGCCTGATTAGGTTCCCACACAGATATGAATAGATTTTCTTTTTTTAGTGTAATGCTGCCTTTCTTATTTCTTAAACAGACTAGTAATTGTGGCTGTAAAAACAGTGAATTGTGTTTGGATGACATTTGTTTCTTCGTATTTTTTTTAGCTACCCAGTGACACCAATTATCCCATATGGCTGTCCTCTTCTGGAAAGTCTGAGTTAATCCACAGCTGTGAAGATGAAGACGCACCCAGTAGGCTCTAAATCTGGTGGGTCTCTTGTCTGCTAATAAAGTCCACAGTCTGCTGGACAGATGTTAAGAGGATCTGTTAAGTCAGTGACAAAGACCCAGACTTCTGTGGAGGGAAAACAATTAGCAAAACATATCAATTTTTCATGGATTTTCATGTTTTGCCTCATCTTTTGGCTAGAGAGGAGTCCCAAGGCACATATAGTAGGTCCTGCTCAAAAAATGAATGGACTAAATGATCACATTGGCACCTGTTCTAAAGAAATGAAGATCTTCTTCTCCTTATTCTTGCATATTGTAGTTACTGCACTGTTATCTTAAGGTTGGTTTTATTCATCATACGGTGGGCTTGTACTGGGAGAATCTGAATAAGTATTGTCAGATATAAAATACCTACTTATTCTTTCAATGTAATGGGAAATGAAACTGAAGATGAAATTATCATTGGACTACTTTTTCTTTAAATACATTCTTTAAATAACATTGCTTATTCTTAAATAAAGGGACTGCAGATAATTCATAGAGGCTCCAAGGCTCAAGGCTCATGCTGATGTTTGTTTTTTTGTTTTTTTTTTTTTTTTATTTTTTTTGGAGGGGGGGGAGGAAATAAATCAACAAAAAATAAACCCCAAACAAGAAAAATAAACAACCAAAAAAAAAAAGAAAAAGTGGTAAGAGATGATGAATGGAGCCAGATCCATGTTTAGAGACTTACTCACTTTTCCCTATTCTCACCTATTTATCATCATGGCCTGACAGCAAAGACAACCAGTCTCAAAGTCTCTCTCTGTTACAGTCATGTAAATTTGGAGAAATGCTACAGAGCTAAAATACATGCACCACTGCAATGAAGAACTAACTTGCCTTCAGGCACAAGTGCATTAAGGTGCTCTTAAGATCACTTCTGTTTTGTTTGCACACAACATTTCTTGTTCTTTTGACTTCATCTTCCTTTGACGTAATGAAGTAGAAATAGCCATCGAAAAGCTCACTCTGCTTTGCTGGCTAAGTGCAGGCAAAACCCCATTTAGTCATTGCTCCTGAGATTGTGTCCCTTAGAAATCAAACGGCGCTGATTTTATTGAATTATGACAATAAAATACAGTCTCTCAGTAGCTGCCTGTTCACAACCTGTTTACTGTAAAGCTGTGGGCAAAGCCAGGAAAGAATGCTCAAATAAATTATCAATCACTGTAAGTAGCTAAGACAATGTATATCATTTGGCAACCTGGCAGTCGCCTCTCTAATATTGTATTTGTTTCTCCTTAAAAAGTAAAGCTGTTGATTTATCAGTTTTATGGCACCTCGACAAGTCTCTGAGATATAATGTCACCCCATTACCCTATGAGGCTGTCGGGAATTTTTAATGAGAAAGCATCAAAATTGGGAAAGAAAAGCTCACTCTCGGCAAGAAAAATTAATTCCAAAAGGTATCCTAATTTTTTTAAACAATTAAAGTTCAGACAGAATGCTAGGTATCCTATGCCACCATAGAACAGATGAAATACTGGCTCTCTTGAAATAACTACTCACCTCACACGTGTCAACAGTTTCTGATATTTAAAAAGACTTCCTGTTTCATCTGGTGTGACTGAATCTAAAATCCAACCCTGCAAGTGTAGGGACCGGCCCTAAGTCTCCCAGAAAGAAAAGTGTATTTCCGCCAGGTCAGAAAAGAACAAAGGGCAGGCTGGGAGCTGACCAGAGGAACGGAGTAACAGCTGCTCAAATAAGTAAATAAACAAATAAATATTTTTAAATTATTTAAAGGGTTCTGTAGCAAATACAGAGCTTTTGCCTTCTGAAGAGCAATTCCCTTGTGACTGGAGGGTGAAGCAAAAACCCTCACTGACTTAGCGGTCATGTCTCACCTCATTTCACTCTTTTCTCTCTCTTTTTTTTTTTTCTTTTTTCCCCTTTCCAAACAGACTGAGTGTTGGTCTGCTGAGAATATGATGTTAAGCCACTTTTCCTGTAGAGTTTTTAAACTGGGCCTCTGAGAAAGGGTTTGATACAATTCAATGACTGAAGTAATACCTTTGTCCATCTGAGCATTAAATGGCCCATTGAAATACAGCTTAGTTAGAAAGAATTTCAGTAAATGGTGCTTTCTAATTTTTTTTTTATTATTATTATTCCTCTCCCAACAGATTACAGCCTGGATCTGAAAATGCAGTTCAATCACTTTTGGTTGCCTCTCAGGTCAGGCCTTTAGCCAGTGTTAATTAAATATAACCCCTTTAGAATACTGGAGGTTAAATGACAGCAACCAACTCTTCAATGTATTGCCTCATGCTCTCCAAAAAGCTGTAATCATTTAAACACATCGGTCTTAACAATGAACATTTACTGGTGGAGGGATGCATGCTAAATGCTATTTTGTCCAACAGCTAGTAATCACAAAACACTAAACACATATTTCCATGCAATATACCATGTCCATTGTGTTTAAATAACACACATCATAAACGGAAGTGCTGCGGCAGACAATTTAGGCTGTAGCAGCACATGCAGCACAATTTTCAACTTGATAAAGTGAAACTATAAAGAATCACTGCATAAGTCCGACAGCAGCCATACCTAATATTCTTCCCTGCAGCTATTAGAAGTTCACATTTTGTCTCTAGTAGGCATGAACATTAGTATACCTTCAATTCTCTGTCTTCAGTCACATTTTGTTGTCTGTTCCATACAATTCACTGTACTATAAAGTAGCTGAAATCGTATTTTTTTTTTCATTTTAATGATTTTAAATGAGAAAGGGAGGTTTTTCTGTAAGATATTTGTATACTGCTTCGTAAAAAGTTTCCTGAAGTATTCGTAACGATTTTACTATTAAAGGAGTAGAAAGAAAGCTTTTCAATACATGGTAATTAGTCTTGTCTTTCTGAACATGACTTTACTGTAAATACTCCTCCTTGACTATCCCTTTGTCCCAAGATTCCTTAGAAGAACGCAACCAAGCGATAATTCAGCATTATTGCTGCTTGAGTGCACTAATCGCTTAAAGAGCAGCAAGGACCCTATGTTCACTGCCACAAGGCTCCTGCAGCCTCCCGGCCTAAGGCAGGCTTCCCAGCCCAGCAGCATCCAGATGTCAAGAGGAATATCCAGGTCCTGATGCAGCACGCCGCGCCATTCCAGTATGGTCTAAACATCTGTTTCATCTGCTGGCGTACAACCTGCTGAATACGCTGAGGCTGCCACAGAAAGTAGGGAACGAAGTGCGAGTGCACTTCCAGAGCTCAGTGTTAAGTACCCCTAAAAATCCTCTATGCAGACTCAACAGAAAAATGCCTGGAACCTCAAAACTAGACTTTGATCTTTTGCTGTCTCAAATAATGCTCTCTGGACTACAACTAGGCAAGCAGCAGGAAGGACAAGTCCATAATTAAAGAAACCCCTTACTAACACAATATATGCTTAGCATTTTTTCTCCTAATAGAGGAAAGAAACCCTTACTAACACAATATATGCTTAGCATTTTCTCTCCTAATAGAGGAAGAGGCCATAACGCCTTAGCTTCTCATCTCGGTTTAAATCAACCCTGATTTAACTCTTTATGGTGTAAGAAAAGATAAAAGAAGAAAAAAAAGCACACGATTATGTAACCCAAATTGCTTGTTGCTGTTATAGCAACTGCTCATTATACAAAATACTTTAAAATGAGGTGAACTTAGATATCTATTATATATTTCTAATTTCCTACAGATAGTAATGTAGGAGTTATAATAAGCATCTTTTGTCTGAAAGATAGGAATATATAAACATTGACATTTTGTTGTGCTGGTTACAAAGCGGGGGGGCAGGTAACTCCAAAACCATCACATTTGTCTAGAGGCATGACAAAAGCAATAAGAATTTCAGTTGATATAGATTAGGTTCTGGCAAAGGAATTAAGGAATGCTAACTCTTCTTATCTCTTCCACTTCGTGTCTCTATCCTCTCGTCATTTTCCTATCAACTCAATGGCAGAGTTTGCATGCTACCACACAAATTCTTTGAGTCGTTTGTGAAAGCAACATCAAGACCCAAACTTAGAGTGCATCTTTTTTTCTCTATGTTTTCTCCCAAGAGGAGGACTTAAGGAGATGCAGTTTAACCAGGAGAGCAGAAGTATTCTTGCGGTGCAACCTCCTGGCTTACTCTTTCCTCTGGCCAGCCTGGGGACATAGCTCACCTCCATGTGCCAGAAAACAGGAGCACAGAAGGCAGGAGGGACTAAATACTTCTGTGATCCATCTCTGCATGGGGTGAGCACCTGTACCCAGAAATTAGGAAATATCCCTCAGACCTCCCAGTTAAACACAGCCTCTGTGAACCTGAACGAGTCATCATTTTCTTTGTGCTGCATTAGTACAGTGTCTGAACTCGTTTTATCTGACTGCAATCATAAAGCATTCCCATTAAAGATAAAATACTGATATGCTACTATCTGATCACACTTCTCCTGTTATTTACCATGAACAGGAAAGCACACAACAGCCTTATGATTGTGATTCTCCCAGAATAGATGCTGTAACACATAGCTTGGAAACTGGCAAAACAATCTTTAAATTTTTAATGATTTTATAAAATAACCGTGACACACACTGCTTAAAACTATTATGTACTTGATATGGAAGTAAACAGACAAATATAAGTTCACTTAAGCCTGAATACCTTTGGTAGAAAGTCAGTCATAGCAAAGGACCACTGCATTTGCTTGGAAAAATAATTTGAAGTTTCCAGTGGATAATATTAGTTGACAACGTGAAGTGTTGAAGATAAATCTTTATGTGATTTTCTTATGTTTGCTTCCATTAGAATTTGCTTTCAGCATCTTTGTAGCATAAATTCTACCTCATCAGAACTGTAGATAGCATTAAAGTTAACAGAGTAACAAGCTCAAGAATAGTAAGCAAGGATCAGGAAGCTCCAAAGATACCTGCAAAGGCTCTAATATTTTAAGCCCCTTCTCCTGCAAATAAGCAGCATTAAAAAAAAACCCAAAACCAACCAAACAGCCAAAACAGATATGCCAGAAAAATATGAACATGTAATCAGATGGTTGCATCATAGTGCAATTTTTTTTTTCATTCACTTTATGTTCTCATAGTATTACTTTCTCTGGTGATGCTGTAAACCAAATTATTCATAGAAAGAACTGAAAAAGTTTTCTGATATTCTTTTAGAAGTTCTTCCAAAAATCAGGCTCCTTACTGCTAATATAAAATATCCTTAACAATAAATGGGAGAAGTCTATATGAAGAGCAGCTACCTCATGAATTCAGATAGCTTCACACATTTATATGTAGAAATGTGTTCTGGACTAATGCTAGTGTAAAAAGGAGTTGCTTAAAGACAGCCTCTGTGATAAGTGAAATAAAATTATATGATTGAAAAGCAATTAATTACAGTAAGTTTGTTGAATAGATGATAGCTATCAAAGCTTATCAAATTTTGCATTTCAGAATTTCAGATATTTATTTTATAAAATGGTAGCACATAGATGGGCTTTGTGAGAGAAGTCAGGAGTCTCATTCAGGCTCATGTCAGCAGGATTACAAGCAATTATGAGTAACTGCTTGCTGAGCTGTGCGAATGAGTTGGTGAATGAGTTTCCTAGTAAGCACATGTCCATGTCACTGCTACAATTGCCAGCACTGTGGACACTCTCAGTTGAAGGGGTCTAAAAATATAATTTTTCTTCTAATCCTACACAGGGGATTAAATCAATTCAAGACAGAAGATGGTTGTTCAATTACTACTTCCAGCTTAGACCTTCTAGATTTGTCAACCTGGCAGCACACGGAAAAGAGAGGCAGAAGTAAAAGCAAAAAGAAATCAGGACACGGGAAAAAGAAGTGGCAATAAATCTTCTCTAGAAATGTTTCTTAAGATCTGGCATAGGTTGGGTTCATACAGTTGGAGAACCTGCCAAATACAACTATTACAGTATTTCCCTGTGTAGAACTGTACGGACACACGAAACAAGAACACTGAATGCTCACCTACCACTGCTAGTCATACTGAGAGGCAAAAGCTCAACAATTTCATTTCTATAGGCTCCCGTGACAGAATAATAAGACACCATCTCAGTAATAAATGGGTGCAAGTCAGGAAAAAAAAGAGGAGTCCATTTAAACTGCCTCTCTCAGTTCTCCCATCTGAATCCCTGCCTTGTGAGAAGACTCAGAGGCAGCTCTACATTTAAGAGCTGAATTTTTTCAAGTGCTGCATGGGGTTTGAAGCTGTAATGTCTTCCTACTTTTACAAGACACAGACAGTCCATGTGGTAGCTAACTGCCATTCTGTTATTTTCACTACCAAAAATGGACCAAAGACAGGGATATAATAAATATATACTGGCTCTACTGATCAGGAAAAGCTTTATCAGTCAGCTGGGGCACATCTGGGAAAAAAAGTCACTCAGGTGCATCTCTAGCATCCCATTCAATTAACATACCATTAAAAATGGTTTGCCCCTGTTCAGCCTGCTGCATTACCTGATAAGTCAACATATTTAAAATGTATATTTAAATGCAGAAAACAGTTGAATGTTTTCTTTGTGAAGCTGAAAACAAGCCCAGTTTACAGGTATTTTAAAGCATTAGAAATAATTGTGTTTTACAGGCTGCTTAGCAGATACCTTGCACTGATCTTTTACTTTATATTTAGAACTTTCAGGCACCTTCCAGGAAAATTAAATAATTTCCTTAAAGGAAGCACACATAAAATTATGCAAAACATATTCTAATGAGCTTATAAAAATTACATGTTTTTAAAAAAAAAAAAAAATCGTATTTGCACCTCAAAAGCAGGTAACCAGGATCTTAGTATTACCAATTCATTGTAAGCTGATGCAGTTTTACACAAATAAATGTGATTTCTGCATCAGACAGCCATGCTTTCTGAACTGCAGTGATATTTCAGCAACAGTGCTGGGATCAGATTAAAATGGTTGCAAGGCCTGATGTTAGCTCTCCCCCAGGTGTTGAAGACTGCAGCAGAAGATACAGCCTGTACTGGATGAATTATTGTAGATTCTTCACAGGTGCGTTATTTATTAAGCCTACAGACTAGTTAAATCCGGTGACTTGTTCTGCTTCCAGTGTGTAGGAAAACTAATGCAACTCCTTTGAAATGGCTTTGCCTCTTTTATTTGTCACTTCACTTCCAAAAATGCCAGTGGATAACACAACAATCTCACACTATTTCTATACTTGATATATTTCCTGATGTTCATGCTTCGCCAACGTGTTTTATTATTTTGATTTCATTAGATTTTGGGAATGACTCCTTTAGGTCTTGAAAAATCCTTTAATGATGACATCTGAGCATTATGTGTTTTTCTTCCTGTCTTCCTTAAGATGCTCTCCTTCTAGTCTCTTTTTTTTTTTTTTTTTTCCTTTTGGTTTGTTTGTTTGCAGGTCTTATGTTGTGCTTCCAGCCATGTACAGCCTTCATGGTGAGCCTTCAGGACAGTTGACTCTGATACTTTCTGTGTGTCAGGACACTTCTCTGGTTTCTCAATCACCTCAATTTTAGAACATCACAGACCAAATACACCTCAGACAAGCAGAGTGCTGGAGGAAATACTATCTCCATTTTGTCAACAAAAAAAGACTCCCTTCAGTGACAGCAATATCTACACACTGGCTTGGTAAGTTCTATCTCACCTACTACAGATTTCTCTCTCTCTCAGAATTGAGTCAGTGGGTAGGAATACTTAGTTATAATCAAAACCCCTCCAAAATCAGGCAGGTGATAACTTTCCAGTCCAAGCATCTTTAAGAGAGTAACTCTGCTTCCTTTGAGCACGTGCATATGTCTACATCCAGATGCTCTCATCTAACCATCCTAATTCTTAGAACTTTTAATTCAGATCAAAGACAAGTTACTAAGTGTCGTTTTTCTGTAGCAATTAGTAAGGAAGGAATGATGG
>VWYK01129652.1:276-11174 GCA_013399775.1 Semnornis frantzii | reverse complement strand
CCAGACTAAACAATCCCAGTTCAGCTGCTCCTAGGACTTGTTCTCTAGACCTTTCACCATCTTTGCTTCACTTTTTTTGCCTTCTGTTGCTCTTGCACTGTTTCTTGAACAGTGTCCAGCCTTCCTGGACAATTTGGCCCTTGAGGACTGCCACCCAAGGGACTCTATCGACCAGTCTCCAAAACAGGACAAAGTCTGCCTGCTGAGAGTCCAAGGTGGCAGTTCTGCTGACCCACTCTGTTCTCCAACAATTGAGAACTCTTACAGTTTTGTGATCTCTTGTAGTGAAGACAGCTCCCAGCTGTTGCATCACCCACAAGTCCTACTTTGTTCACAAGCAGAAGATCCAGCAGAGGCCTTCTTTAGTTGGCTCCCTCACCAGCTGTGTCAGGAAGTTATCCTCCACACACCCTAGGAACCTTTGGGACTGTTCCCTCTCTGCTATGTTGCATTTCCAGCAGATGTCAGGGAAGTTGCAGTCCCCCACAAGAACAAGAGCTAGTCATCATAAGACCTCTTCTTCTAAAGAACATTTTATATGTATTATGACTCTTGTTATCTAGTTGCCAGATGTGTTCTACATTGCTCTACTGGTGACATTGTTTTATTTTAAGCAGATCTTGTCAGTTTCAGCAATCCTGCTTCTGTTTTGAGCAAATGGATTCAAGATTAATAGAACTGATGGTGATCAAAGTGTGTGTGAGCAATGCTGTCTTTGTACTGTAGTTTTCTTTGGAGCATTTTCCTTTCCATCATGCTTCCCTAACTCTTCATAGCCTGCTAAGCTAATTAAGTATCTCTGTGTAGATTATTTCTTTGCAGTTAAAAAGTCAATTAAATCAATGATGCCCGGCTTGGCTTTACCAAAGCAGGAATTGAGGGTAAAGGTTATCTTTCCTGTGAAAGGCTGAGAAAAAAGCATTTTTCATATAAGAGATGATTTTGGCAGTCAGAGAGGTCTATGAGTTATGAGGAAAATGTGTATTAGAAATTGTCTTTGCTGTAGATGATGTTTCTATGATAAAAATAAAGCTAACAGTAGACTTAAGTCTACTTTTAGCCACAGCAGCATTGAATATTTTAGCAGTCTTTCAAACTGGCAGTAATCATTTCAAGTGAATATGATATACAAGGTAAGAGCTTTATGTACTTGCTAAAGTTGCCCCATGTAATTGAACACAGAACTAAGCAGGTAAAAAGCTATGGCATTAAAAAAACATGTCCTCAATACTCCTATTGGAGAGAAATGCCATGTCATTAGCACAGGCACAGCTAGCATTTAGGCCTACATTGTAGGCCTATTTATTTATTTATATTTTTAAAAAGAAAGACTGTTTTTTGGAGAACCAGGCAAATTAATTAATGATGGGTGTGTTCCTGCAGGCTTGTGAGCAGCTGGCTTCAGCTGTTACACCGTATGGTTCATGCAGAGTATGTTAATAACACAAAGTTAATTCAGCTGCTTCCCATGTTCTTCAGAAACATCTTTTTGCTAGCAGTTATTTTTAGATGAATGTAGATTATGTTTTAAAGTTTTAATCAGTGGAAATCTATCACAGCAACTTGCCAAATTTTGAGGAATTTGGTGTCAAATTCAGAGATTTGTATAGGTCAGCCAGAAAACTGCAGGTCTTTTGGTAGTAAATATATGAAATGCCACACCAGAGATGGAATTGAAAGGCTAATTACCACCTACCAACCACTCATCTGTTCTAATCTATGATTGTGCTAGAGAGTGATAGACATCTGACATGCTGAGTGTCATTCACAGAGGACAGCTGCCACCCTGAATTTCTTTCCAAACGTTCATACTTGCAGTGAGGTCCCTGGAGGTCCTCCTTGAGTTAGGCCTTCTTTAAAGTATAGGAAGCTACAAGTGGTGCTGAAAGGCTGGAGCATCCTTGAAATGAAGTCACTTACTCAGCAATTGTAGCAGTGCCCTGGAAATAAACATACTGAGCCACATGTTTTAGGAACAGCCTTACTTTTGTTTTAATGCTCACTATAAATACTAATCTGTACTGTGACAACATGCACAAACAAGCACTTCCCAAATATTTTAGTTTTACCTCTGTTCCTTAATAGAGTGATTATTAATTATGACTTACTGTTGATGCAGTCTTTGAATAATTCAGTAATGTGAGGGCACTATACCACAATGAATAATCTCACTGGTGTTGTCCGTGCACTTCTTTATAAACATATCCCATTTTCAAATTAAATAAAACAGGTTTAAAGATTAAGTCACATTCCTGGTTTAAAACTTCCAAATAAAGAACCTAGTAAAGTGACAGTTTCTTTATCTTTACTAACAGTATTTTCAGTTGCACATCAAAATTTGGTGGGTTTNTTATTCCTGGTTTAAAACTTCCAAATAAAGAACCTAGTAAAGTGACAGTTTCTTTATCTTTACTAACAGTATTTTCAGTTGCACATCAAAATTTGGTGGGTTTCCTAATGTAATCCAATGGAGTGGTAGCTCTGTTACTGCAGTTTCAGAGCTGCTGGAGGTCTGTGAGGCCATGGTAAGTGATTATTAGAGTAGCATTAAACAGTCAAGTTTGACTGGGCTTTGGGGTAGTGCTTCTGCATTAGCAACATCAGTTCATGAGAAATTATTAAGTCTGTGAGGTAGAACATCAGGAAATTAAAATGACAGAGAACTAAAATTACTTTTGATAAATATTAAGCATTTCAAACACTAGGTTTTCTTTGGCAAAAGTAACTTATGAAAATAGAAAGGCTTACATGACCAGTGCTGAATTTCGGTATGTTGTCGAGACTTGAAGAATGTTATCTGGTTACCAAGGAAGAAATGTTGTGCATGTTGTGATTGCTGGAAATTTTTTTTTTTCATTGCAGTTTCTTCCTCACTGTTGCCATTACTGAGCCCCACATTTCTCTTTCAACGACTCTTCAGCATATTGCTCTCCCTGATGTCCAGCTACCTGCTCCTCAGTACAGGGTACTTCATTCTTACTCTCATCTTACCTATGAAAAAAATCAAGGGCTAAATGTGAAACTGCAGAATCTTGTGAGCGTTTCTGTCCAAGATGTCATGTGTGCTTTCAGTTGTAGCTTCCCCATTTATGTCCTTGCTTTAGCTTCCCAAATAAAATTTCGGGGGAACTTCTATGTTCCTCTTTGTACTATAAACTCTGTTTTGTTGACATTCCTTTCAGCTAGACCAAACAGTCAGTAAAAGGGAACATATTCAAACAATTTTAGTTTATCTCTTTCCAGCCCACAAACAAAAGGAAATAACTTTTCTCCCAGCTACTCAGCCCTGGTGTCTAGTTCTGGTTTAAACGACATGCAACAGGTAGCCCTGGAATGAGGAAAAACTTTGTTCAGAGAGATTTTCATGCAAGTAATTTTTTTTAGAGCAATGATAGTCCACATAAAGAGTGGAATGTCAAGCTTTGTTTCTTTTTGAACAAAAAACAGCTCCTCAGAGCTTGTAAATGAAGAAAACAGTGTCATACAACTCTTTTTTCCTAACTCAGTAGCTCATAAGAGCGTAATTAGTGGGCAGTATAGGAACCATTCTTTCCACTTCCCCTCCCACTTATCCTCTGCAGATAGTTACACAGGAAAATTAAATGGAATAAAATTACTTTGCATCAGACATTTGCAATAGATGCCTCTTGTAGATACTCTCATTTTAGATAAAGCATCTCACTTGAAAAAAAAAATACATATATCTCCTGACTCCCCTTCCTCCCACTTCTCTATTAAGATTTTTATCCTAATCTTACTGCTGTCTGCATACACACTCTTAACACTCAACCTTCTTATCCTGTCCTGGCTTCTGGATAAAGCACAAACATTTTTTCTCTGAGGCTGGTAACCTTCCTTTGTGTTCTGGCCCTGCACCAGACCACTTGAATGCTGACAGCTGTCTGCTTTCTCTACAGTGTTTAAATAGACCAACAAACTTTGAACATTTACTTAGGGAAAAAAAAAAAAATCAAAACCAAGCAAAACCCCTAAACGGCAAATCACAGCAAAAACAAGGCACTCTGTGCCAAAAGTATCCAGTGGCTGTCTCCTCAGTGCTCTGTTGCACGATGTAATGATAACCCAGTGTATTACCCAGCTAATCACAGCACATTTCTAGGTGTAGCTAAATGGCAGTATTGAAGCCGGAAGAACAGCATGATTGCATGCAAGTAGTCCTCCCCAACTCAAAGACATTGAATTTGTGGGCAGGTATAGGTCATGGCGAGGACTGTAGGCACATCTGTTATTGACAACCCAACTGTTGCTGTCTTCATGTTTAGTTGCTTGTCATTCTGATAATTAAAGCAGAAATACATATGCAAGAGTTTGTGTTCCAGTGTGAAACTGCTTTGTAGCTACACTACTGGAACACCCCAAAAGAAATAATACCAAGATTAACTGCAGTGATCTCCTTATAATTAGGCAAATAAATGTTCATCCAAGGAGGAAAAGCCTAAAAAGGGAAAAATTTACAATCTCATCAGTATTAGTGTCACAATCAGTGTCACTATTACACTTTTATCCTGAAAGAGAAAAAATATCACGTACTGCATCTGAGAAGTCAAGAGCAAGGAGAAACTGATATTCTCCAATTACAGTCAACACCCCTAAATTATCTGGGGGTTTTAATCTCTCATGTAAAAACACTCATGTTTCAGTGTTGTATGAGCCAAATAATTTTCTGAGATTAGGAGTGTACCTAGACTAACAATTTATCAACTAGAGTGAGACTCAGTGTTGCAGTTGCAATGGAAATTCCTGTATGGCTTTAACCAACTAACTGTGGAAACACCTCAGAAATTAATACAGAAGAGCGGAAATGCCACTAAGTCTTGTTTATATCATTTGTGTGACGAAAAACAAAAATAAACACATCAGTATTTGACATTAAATAGTTGTTAGTGACTGCACTTACTGTGCTTATCACATTTTTCAGGTATGAAGCTCTATTTCCACTGGTGCTGTCTGGTTTGATGTTTGCGTGGATAAACATGGAGCAAGAAGCACTGCAGCACTATGGCCTTTCACTCAAACCAAAGGTAACAGCTACAGGTAGCCATTATCAGGTTAACTATCGGTTTGGGTTTTTGTTGTTTGTTTGGGGGGGTGTTTTTCTCTTGATGTAGTACTTATTCCAAGTGGTATTCTTAGAACAGTACTTTGCAGTTTATCATTAAACAGAAATATCTTTCTCCCACGAGGTCACATGACTTAAATCACTGAAAATATTCTACATCAGAGCCATTTCTAGGAATGCAGAAGAACAGTTTGTCTTAATGGTGTATTTTGTAGGCTACAAAACTCTGTCAAGTGTAGTATTAATTCACCATAAAGTGTTTTATGACAGAGTAACTCGTTAGAGTAAGTAAAGCCTCCGAGGTGAAGGGCCCAGAGCAGGGAATCGCACCAGGGTACCCTTGCCGAAGCGGCAAAACCTCAGGGTGCTCCTATCACATCCCCGCCGAAAGGGGAAGAGTGAGAGGCTGAGGCGCGGCAGTTCTGACTCACCGTGGGCGCGAACAAGAGACGGCGGCAGCTGAAACCTCAGCGCAGTCATCTCAGCCAAGTAAGTCACCGATGCGAAGGGTTCCAGAGCGGAGGAAGCTTCCCAAAGCGCCAGACCCATGGCAAAAGTACGGGGCGAGACAGAGTGCCCTCTCCCCTCAGAGTGGGAAGAGTGCGAGCTCCTGGTCGGAGGCTGCTCTGACTGCGAGTGGCGATGAGTTCACCGAAGCTCTGTGATGAGTGATGGTGGTAGTGTAAAACCCGTGTAGCCAGTATTTTAGCGAAGCCACTGAAGCAAAGGCAGCTGTTATTAAATCGACAAATACGCACCAAAACCACGAGGGTAGAACCGCAAGAGACTGTGCCGGCCCTAGATCCCCGCCCCGAGCAGGAGGAGAGGTCTCTGAGACGAGCGGCAGCTGCGAAGCAGTGTGGGTGGGGCCCAGAGTGCCAGCCGGTAGTTCAAGTGGTGATATTGCCGCCGCTTCGGCGAAGCTGCCGACGTGGAGGGTTCTCGGGATGGTATCCTACCGGGACACTATCCTAAGGCAACCAAAGCGCAGGAGGATTAGAGAGAAGGTACCTTACCCGCTCCGCCAGAGCGGGAAGAGGGATTTCCTGCTGAGCGGTAGGACTGATGGTGGCAGTTTAAACCCAGCTTAGCTGCTATTTCACCCAGAACTATTGAGGCAAAGGCTTCGGAGCGGAGGGTCGTGCCGGTGCCACCTTCTTAAAGCGGCAGAACCACGACGGTAGAAGCGCAGGGTGAGGGTGCCCTCGTCCCCGCTCAGTCGGAGCTGTCATCCATCAGAGAGCTCCCTTCCCGCTGGGAGGCGAGGGTGAGGGCCGTCGGGGCCCGCTCAGACGAGAGAAGGCCCTAGGGACCCGGAGCGAGCCGGCGCGCGCGCCGCGGCAGTTCGCGCAGGGAAGGGAACTCGGCGCCATTTCAAGAGACAACCTAACTATGGGGTCTACTGGGCCAAAAGCTAACGCAAGCAGCAATATGGTGACCCGAAAAGATCTTGTACACAAGCATACAGCTGTCTAGTTCTCCGGCTGCGGTGAGTGCCGGGAGAATGATCTGCTAAGCCTGGTAGCAGAGCTGAAAGAGTGAGGAAAGAGTGAAAGTGCTGAGGTTAAGGAATATCGGGTGTGGGAGGTTCATACAGCCACACTCTGCCTTGACAAGGACAGAGGAATCCCTCACGCGCTTACCACCAGGCAGGAGGGGACCTAAGGGATGCGGCAGGAACAGAAATAAGACCCAGCTTGGGGAGGCTGGTGAACCCTTTCCCTCTCCTTTCCAGTTGCCTTTATGCAGGAGATACGGGGTTCTGCAACTTGAAGGCCAAGCAAATGAGAATGTAGATAAAGCTCTGCTGCCTCCCTGGGTTAGAGATAATACTGTGAAACTGCCTGGTCTGGTACAACCCTGTGGCTGTTAACCTATTAGTTATGCAGGTTGGTAGTGATGAGGTTGCAGAGAGAGGTCTAAAAGCTCTCAAAAGGGACTTAAGGCCCTTGGGGCACAAGGCACTGAGCTGAAAGATTAGGAGCACAGGTATTTTCCTCAGTCCTTTAAGTGGCAGAGAGGAATACTTAAAGGAACAGGAAAACACACCTGATTAATACATGACCCAGAGGCTGATGCCATTGATACAACTTTGGGATTTTTGGTTTTGGTTATCTAGTTTATGCTGTTTTTTTCCTGTGTATTTCACTGTGCCACTTCTGCAAATAGGCTAAGCTAAGGTAATCATGCATTGTGTTGTTAGATTAATTGGATTATTAGCTAAGGTAATTACGTGTTGTGATTATGATGTCTCATACTATATTAAACCCTTAGCTCCTTCTCTCAACCTTAAGTCGTGTGTGTTACTTTTCCCCTTTTTATGTTGGGGGAGCAGACTGGTTAGCCCTTGTGCTAAACCATTACAGTAACACAAAAGGAATGAGTGTGAAAATGTACATTTAGTGTGAAGCCCTGATTGCAGCTGGAGGTTTCCAGCACAGCAGTGTTACCTGTGAGATGGCCTTCCTCTTATACTCTAGAACCCATTCTACCTTTTGTGTCTTGTAACAAGGCCTCTGTGATGCTTGCCTATCTGCTGGTGGTATGATGTTCTGTTTTAAAATAAATTTCCTTTAAAGCAGTATAAATGAGTAATGAACGCTTAATAGAATACAAAGAACATAGGTAAGCTGTAATTAAGTTTTCTGTTGTCACTTTGTGTATATCATTTGAAATTTGTTTTCCAGTGAAAGGACAATAATGCTTACTCCTGCTTCCCATTTTTAGGCTAGAGAAATCATCCCTATAATGTCTGTTAATATATGCGATGAAGTAAATTTTCTGTTAGGGAGTCCAGCTCATTTCTCTGATAATGTGAGATTAATTAAAATGTTGCCAATGTTGAATGTCTATTGCTTGACTTTTTTTTTTTTTTTTTCCCCCATTGAGGAGTTCATTGACCTTTTAAACTCCATTAAGACAGTTTCTTTTCAGGTCAAGTGATACTCTGCTGAGAACTGGGTGAAGGAAATGAAGAATATTTTATTATTCTCGCTTATAACATAAGTCAACTGAGGATAATTGCAGTCTTTTCTTTCTTTGAATCTTAATCCACATCTCATGTGAGCAGTGGAAGTGTGTGTAGGAGGAATATTTATGATGAAAAAAGATGATGATAAGTATGAGGCATAGAAGTTCATTTTTAGTGTAGATAACAGCGGAAGCTCTGCTGTTCATTTGATCATCCTACTTGTACAATCCTTCTGGAAGATTCATTAAAGCATAATGAAAATATGGGAAAGATTTGCAGTCCTCATCACAATAGCAGCTGATAGGGAATTATGTTTTTCTCCTTCATTTCCATTAAAAAGTGATGGTTCTATGAAAGTGTACTGGTTGATATTCAATATTGATTTCTTCTGCCGTCTTTCCAGCTTGCTGGTTTCAACTTTGCCTGTGCCACAGATATAAGTCAGATTCGACAGCTTCACCTAGATGATATCCGCAGGTCTTTCTTCTTTGTATCCTTTTGCCTGTTGCTGCATTCCAGGGAAAAGATGGGTTTGTTTCAAAAGGCCCCAGAATAAAAATTTGTAGCCTTGTAGGCACTGGAAAGAGAATGTCATGAAGGTGATTTGACTCATGTTGCTCAAAAAGATAATGATCTTCCACGTTATGGTTTGTAATAAAGTAGTAAAAAGTACTGTTGTAGAATCTGGCTCCTTGGTCACTTGGAAAAGTTTGGTCTCTTAGGAGCATTACATAAACTTCTAAGGATTCCTGTTTTCAGATTGATTTTGGCTTATTATATTCTCACTGGAGAGAATTTGTGTTAAACCTTCACAAATCAGTTGGAAAAGGTGATACTAAAGTTACTCCTGTTTTTTTCATTTTCAGAGAATGGCAGTGCGTTAAGAAGAAGGTGTTAAGAAGAGGGTGGGCATTGGTGATAGCCAGGCAGTTGAGAGGAGAAGGAAAGTACTTGGAGACTGCTAGTTAAAAGTATTCCTGTAATCTGGAATTATTCCTGTCACCATGTTTCCTACTGTTAGAAACCATATAGGCTTGGAAGGGCAGAGCTGTTTATTTGCTAACGTAGCAATTATTTTGTATATACTGTAACAGAAACCACAGTTGATTTAAAATACTTTACAGACTTGATAGTGTCATTTTTCTCTTCCATTGTGTGGCTGCAGTTAGGTGAGAGGTATTTGGCATAAACAGTGTACAAGTGGGAGGGAAATTATGATTCAGTCTAGAAGATTTCTAGTGCATGTGGGCTATCATAGTTGGAGAGAGATTTGTCTCAATACTTGTTCTAAAGTTCATAGAACAATCAAATCTGAAGGAGCAGATCACGGTTGCAGAGCCTATGTTGTTGGAAGGGGCAGTGCTGCTGGACACTGGGAACATGCAGCAGGAGAAGTGTGACATACCTTATTAAGACATCAGTGCTAAGAAAGAAGGCAAAACGATTTGCTAGGCGTTCAACATTTGTGTTTGCTTTAGTGTACACCTGAGAAGGAGCTGAGAGGCCTTGCAGTAAATTTGTCCATTTCATTTGATATTTTGCTATTTTAACCAAAAATAGGCTAAATTCTAGTAACAGTGCGGCTGTCAGATGGTGAAAATTAGCCAAAACAAAAATTAAAGTAGTTGTACTGTTTTAAGTTTCAGTAGTACTCCTTTAACACTTGAATGTAGCACTACTTTAATGTTCATCTAAAATACTTCAATGTATTTTCGTCAGCTACTGAAAAAAAAAAAAAACAACACAATTTTCAGGTCCGGTTTGCTGAGATGAGGCACATGCAAAGGTGGTGTGGCTTTTTTTGTTCAGATGCTAATGTACAGATACAATGATGTTAGAAGTGAAACCTTTTCTACTACTACAATCACATATGAACACATGAGCTGTATTAGCTAAGAATGTCTCAAGGTTCTTATATAGGACCCAAAAGTCAGCATATGCTCAAAAGCCCTATAGTATAGCTTGATCATTCAGAAGATGATTCAGATTGCTTATGCTTAGCATTTTGATTAGACTTACGTGCTACTAGTAGTTTTTCATTTTATTGCAGAAGTGTTCTTATAAATCTTAACTGGCAGAACTGTGCTATGCTGTTAGACTGCTGCGTTACTAAACTTGAAATGATGGGATACTCTGGGGAAGCATAATTTCTTTAGTTATGCTGACCTAGTCCTTTCAAAATACTGCATGCACTGCTGAATATTTGGTAGCAAATTGTTTATGCAGAGACTTAAATGATCCAGTGCAGGAGCAATAACAGGAGCAAAAGGACTGATTAAAAAAAAGCAGTTAAAAACATTCTTTCACTGAGGACGTGTGAACTAGAATGGTCCCCAATATGCGCAGGAGGTAGAAAATTATCTTTCGCGGGCTTATATATCAGCAAGTGTTCTACCTAGATGAGAAGGGCAGGGTTTATAAAAAATGTTTCAACTAAGCAGATGCTGCCAGAGTCATCTTCCCTCCTTCAAGCAAGCAGAAAAAATGGTAGTTCCATGTTGCAGTGGAAAGACAATATAACCTTTGGGCAATAACCCTGTAGGGAGGGATAGTGTGGAAGAGTCTTTGGTCTTGTTTCATAGCCAGCTGCGCCTTCCATAGTCAATTCCTTATTAAAACAAAGCCATCTCTTGGTATGCACTATACATGCACGTGGCACTACTTTCTGCAAACACATGTGTTTTCAAATACACAGCTGTGATTCTGGTCCAGGGATATTCCTGTCTAGGTAGGGGCCAGAAAAGATAAGCTGCAACTTTCTGACAGAGCTCTTAAGAGAGGCTTTGAAACCTTAGGCAGACAGTCCCTGTCTTTTTAAATTGACAGTCATGTAAAATCTGGGGTGGA
>VWYK01129639.1:2192-15529 GCA_013399775.1 Semnornis frantzii | reverse complement strand
GTGTGTGAGCAGTGAGTGCAGTGTGTGTGTGAGCGCAGTCTAAGCAGAGTCTGTGTGTGTGAGCAGTGAGCGCAGTGTGTGTGAGCAGTGAGCGCAGTGTGTGTGAGCACAGTCTGAGCAGAGTGTGTGTGTGTGAGAGCACAGTCCGATCAGAGTGTGTGAGCAGTAAGTGCAGTGTGTGTGTGTGAGCAGTCTGAGCAGAGTGTGTGTGAGCAGTGAGCACAGTGCGTGTGAGTGCAGTCTGAGCGTAGTGTGTGTGCGAGAGCGTAGTGTGTGTGCGAGAGCGTAGTGTGTGTGCGAGAGCGTAGTGTGTGTGTGTGCGTGAGCAGAGTGTGCTTGTCAGCCAAGGTTTTTAGACTCGATTCTTCGGGATACAGAGAGCTCTCACACAGAACTGTACATTTCCAGTCCGTTTTCCCTCTCTCCAAGCAGAGGCTGTGGCCACCTTTCCGCTGAGGCGCCGATCGGCGGCAAAGCTTTATTTCAGAGCTGGCATTTGTGTGTGAACAAAGCGAGAGAAGCAGATTGCAGGTGAAATGCTCTTAACTCATTAGATGAGGCCAGATTTCTAAAGGTATGCAGGTGATTAGTGGTATTGTTGGAAGCTCGAAGTTTCCTACCTCCAGCTGCTCCCAATTGCGGTTAGGCACACGCGAATGCAGCGGTGTGGCCATCTGCACCTTTAGATGCTTAAATTCCACTAAAACTCCAGCCCCTGCTATTGTCTGTTTGCGTTAAAATCAATTCTGCTCAACATTTGTTGAGCTATACCTCTGATCTGCCACGAGCACTAACGGTTATTATCTCTCTTGGATTTCAAAACTGCTTTCCCATTATCCATAATTTTCTATATTCATACTGTTAGTCCAGTGGTTCAGACAATGCTGGCAGCTGCTACTACCTCTGCGCTATGAATAACAGAAATCTTTCACATCTAAGGCAGATTATAGGCAACCTGCTGGGGTTTTGGGCTCCAAAAGTCTCAAATGAAAGTGCTTTTTGTGGTATTTAGAGAAATAGCATCTCTTTTCTGCACAGAACAGCAAATCACACCTATTGGACTTTGCTCAAAAGGCACTGCAACGTTTAGAATGGAAGTAGGAGAGGCCTGGCTTGTGGCTGAGTTTTAAAGATGGGTTTTTTTTGCCCTGAGGGAACTCAGAACAACCTAAGAAGTCCTCCTACAGCAAGGTTGTGGGGCAGCCAGAGGTAGGTGTGTTTGGAGTTGAGAGTTCAGTCTGGAGAAAAGAAAGCTTTAGGGAGACCTTACAGAGGTCTTCCAGGACCTGAAGGAACTTTCAGGAACTATGAGAAAATAGAGAGGGGATATTCCATGAGGGATTCTAATGACAAGGTGAGAGAGAATGGACTGAACCTTGAGGAGGGTAAGATTAGATTGGGTATTAAGAAAGAGTGATTGGCACTGGAATGGGCTGCCCAGGGAGGTGCTGGAGTCCCCATTCCTGGAGGTGTTTAAAAGGAGGCTGCATGAGGCACTTGGCGCCATGGTTTAGTTAATTAGAAGGTGTTAGGCGATAGGTTGGACTCGATCATCTCAAAGGTCTCTTCCAAGCTGGTTAGATCTGTGATTCTGTGTGAAGAAATTCTGTACAATGAGGGTGGGGAGACACTGGCACAGCTTGCCCAGGGAGGTTGTGGAGCACAGAAGCACCAAATGTGATCTTTGATCACATTCTGTGCTTCTGTGCTCCACAACCTCCCTGGAGGTGTTCAGGACCAGGTTGGATGAGGCCTTGAGTGACCTTTTCTAGTGGGAGGTATCTCTGCCTACAGCAGGGGGTTGGAACTGGATGAGCTTTGAGGTCCCTTCCAACCTAAACCATTCTATGCTTCTAGTGTGGAGAAGAGGAGATGTACTCACTCTCTACATCTCCCTGACAGGAGGTTGGAGCCAGGTGGGGATTGGTTTCTTCTCCCACGACACAGGAGGTAGAACAAGAGGAAATGGCCTCACGTTGTGCCAGGGGAGGTTCAGTTTGGACAACAGGAAAGATTTCATCCCTGAGAGGGTGCTGAGGGCAGTAGTGGAGTCACCATCGCTGGAGGGATTGAAAAGACATGAAGCTGGTAGAAGGTGTCCCTGCCCATGGCAGGGAGTTGGAACTGGATGATCTTCAAGTCCCTTCCAACCCAAACCATTCTATGGTTTTAGATGAAAATATCATGACTGACTCTCAGAAATGGTCTTCTAGCTCAGCTCTTGGTTGTTTTAAGGAAAATAAGTGCAAGAAAGCCAAAGAGGCAGGATTTGTTCCTGAAAAGGGGATCCCAAATAGACAACATAGAATCATAGAATGGTTTAGGTTGGAAGGAGCCCCAAAGATCATCCAGTTCCAACGCCCTGCCATAGGCAGGGACACCTCCCACTAGCACAGCTCACTCAAGGCCTCCTCCAACCTGGCCTTGAACACCTCCAAGGAGGTTGTGGAGCATAGAATCACAGAATGTGATCAAAGATCACATTCTGTGCTTCTGTGCTCCACAGCCTCCCTGGGCAACCTGTGCCAGTGTCTCACCACCCTCACTGCAAACAACTTCCTCCTAACATCCACTTTCAATCTCCCCTCTGCCGCTTCAAACCCATTGCCACTTGTCCTGTCTTTACAAGACCTTGTCAATAGTCCCTCCCCAGCCTTCCTGTAGGCCCAGCTCTTGATGTGAATCCTGTTCTGTAGATCAGAAACCCTGCACAGCAGCTTAGATTTTTGAGAAGTAAATTAGTCCTCGGTGTGATGGAAATAAAAGGAGACAAAAAAAAGGAATGCAAGCAGCACACAACTAAGTGATGATGGGAACAGTGAGTCTGAACAGGCAAAATAAATCCAAACAACAAAACCCCACACCTTATTACTTAATTCCTAAAAGCAGGAAAACTGAAGTCTGGAACAGTAGCATGAGTGCTGCAAATGCTGCAGCCTGTGGCAATCAAATAGAGGAGCTGAGGCTTTGTGTTCTGCACTCATATTCATTATGCTGACAGCGTTTAATGCTGTGCCAGTATTGAAAGTCCTGTTTTGGATCAAGCTGTATTAATCATGCCATACCTCTGAATTATTGTGCACTATGTCTTTGAGAGGATTGGGCACTGTGGGAAGAGTTCTGTTCAGCTCAGTTACTGTGCTGCTTTCTCCACATTCGCCCCAAAATAATTTTTTTTTCCCAGCCTCTCCTTTTTAATTTTGTTCCTTTTTAGTTTGTTTGTTTTTCTGTTTGCACAAATGGAAGTAGATGATCTTTGAGGTCCATTCCAACCTTACCATTCAGTGATTCTATAAGAACAGCCTCTGGAATGAAAACAAGCAAAGTAGTTTCCCTGTCTGCTGCACCGTGTCTGTGTTTTACATTTTTCTTCATTCTCTCCTCTCTCAAAGATAGGGAAATAATCTGTTTGGAATCCCTGCAGATGGGCCCCTGCCAGCTGAGGTTGTAAAGAGCATATGTGAATAATATAAACCAGGATTCCTTTCAACCCAGAATAATCATTTTTTTCATAGGAAGCCCTGAAATATTCCTGTAAAGGCATTCAGGGAAGGTTTGTTTTCTGGAGGCTGTTAGTATAAGGAGAAAATCACATGGCTACAAGGGGCTTCTAAATAACCCTCTTTATTAAACTTGCAGGAAAAATAAAATTAGGCTTCATTTCTTCATTAGTTGCCCATTCTAGTTTATTTACAAGGAGTTTATGTAGGAGTCTATAAAGGGATCAATTATATGATTCTTTAAACCGTGTATATATGAATGGTTTCTGCCACCACGAGTGAGATTTGCTGTTTTCAGTGCTCATGGGTGAAAAGCTAATGCCTTGAGAGGGCTATGGAGGTGCTGGAAGGGGTCCAGACAAGGGCCACAAGGATGCTCAGAGGGCTGGAGCTGCTCTGCTGTGAGGAGAGACTGAAGGAGTTGGGGCTGTTCAGGCTGGAGAGGAGAAGGCTCCCAGGGGACCTTATTGTGGCCTTGCAGTATCTGAAGGGGGCTACAAGAAAGCTGGGGAGGGACTTTTGAGGCTGTCAGGTAGGGATAGGACTGGGGGGAATGGAACCAAGCTGGAAATGGGGAGAGTCAGCCTGGATGTTAGGAAGAAGTTGTTGAGTATGAGAGTGGTGAGAGCCTGGCAGGGGTTGCCCAGGGAGGTGGTGGAAGCCTCATCCCTGGAGGTGTTTAAGGCCAGGCTGGATGAGGCTGTGGCCAGCCTGAGCTGGGGTGAGGTGTCCCTGGGCATGGCAGGGGAGTTGGAGCTGGATGCTCCTTGTGCTCCCTTCCAACCCTGACTGATTCTATGATTCTGTAAGTGTCCTTCTTGAAAGGATGAGCAAGCAGCTTTGAAGGATCCTCTCTTGCAATAGTTAAGATGAGTTGTTTGTGACCACAGGAGAACAAGGCACAACTCCAGGTTTCAGAGAACTTTGCTGTTTTCCCAAGGATGATTAGAAGCCTTAGTGCTTTAATTATGATGCCCCCTTGAATCCTAACTCTTCCTTGTGTCAGCAGCTGATGCAGACACGATTGCAGCTTTCAAACCTCACTTTTGTCTGATTTGTTTATCCAGCCATAGGCTTCATTACCAAAGCTGCAGATTTACTTTTCTTGTGAAGTGCCCTCAGATGCACAGGACAACAGATGAGGCACAGATGCAATGCATCATCTGCCTGCCGAGACTGCTACAGAAAGGTGGAAGCTTCATCTTGGTGTGGGCTGTAATGCTGCAGACAAATTAATTTCATGTTCAGTGTGACAAGGCTTGTCACCAACCAAAAAACATTTTCCCAGGGCCTTTTCTTTCTCAGTTAGTAACTTATGGTTTTGTGATGCAGCTGTGCCTGTATAGTTGAAAATAAATTAAATTAATACTCCTTGATGCTCTGAAGTTTTCAAATAAACTCTGGATTTATGGACAAAGACACTCTCATATTTATGCACCAGTCTCTTATTTACTCAGGTGAAAGTGAGGCTTTGTCTACCAGGTGTAATAAATTTGACAGGTGTACTCATGGTTTCTTTTATATACCCCAAAACTTTTTAGACCCTCAACAGTTACCTATTTTCATCTTTTAATGGGTAGTGACTCAATGAAAACAATGACCCAGAGGAGTTGTAGGACAACCCAAGATCTGCATCAGAAGGTATTAGTAGGAACATTGGATGCTGACCTTCAAGAGAATATGATTATGCATATACCCCAAAACCTTTCAGACCCCCAACAGGTACCTATTTTAATCTTTAGGTTGCTAGTGACTTAATGAAAAAAAATGACCCAGACAGATTGCAGGACAACCCTCAGCAAGTTTGCAGATGGCACCAAGCTGTGTGGCACAGTCAACTTGCCAGAGGGCAGGGATCCGTCCAGAGGGACCTGGACAGGCTGCAGAGCTGTGCCCAGGTCAACCTCATGACATTCAACAAGGCCAAGTGTAAGGTCCTGCACCTGGGTAGGCACAATGCCAAGCACAGCTCCAGGTTGGGTGGGGAATGGCTGAGAGCAGCCCTGAGGAACAGGACCTGGGGGTGTGGGGTGATGAAAAGCTCCAGATGAGGCTGCAGTGTGAGTGCAGCCCAGACAGCAACTGTGTGCTGGGCTGCAGCAAGAGCAGTGTGGGCAGCAGGGCAAGGGAGGGGATTCTGCCCCTTGGCTCTGCTCTCCTCAGACCCCAGCTGCAGTCCTGGGGGCAGTTGTGGAGCCCCCAGCACAGGAAGGACATGGAAGTGTTGGAGCCAGTGCAGAGGAGGCCACCAAGATGCTGAGAGGGCTGCAGCAGCTCTGCTGTGAGGACAGGCTGAGAGAGTTGGGGCTCTGCAGCCTGCAGAAGAGAAGGCTTCCAGGAGACCTTGGAGTGGCCTTGCAGGATCTGAAGGGGGCTGCAGGAAGGCTGGGGAGGGACTATTGACAAGGTCTGGGAATGGCAGGACAAGGGGAATGGGTTTGAAGTGTCAGAGGGGAGATTGAAAGTGGATGTTAGGAGGAAGTTGTTTGCAGTGAGGGTGGTGAGACACTGGCACAGGTTGCCCAGGGAGGTTGTGGCTGCTCCCTCCCTGGAGGTGTTGAAGGCCAGGTTGGAGGAGGCCTTGAGTGAGCTGTGCTAGTGGGAGGTGTCCCTGCCTATGGCAGGGGGTTGGAACTGGATGATCCTTGAGGTCCCTTCCAACCTTACCATTCTATGATTCTATCATCCTCCATGTAAACAGCATCCTCCTCATTTTACTTTTGAAGTGCCTCTGTTACCCCCTGCCCAGGTGTTCAATCCCTGTGCTGAGTACTCCCACTTCTCCTAGGTCGTGGTTCTTCTGCCTGTGAGTGCACTGCTGAACGTTGTAGCCTCACACAATCACTTCAGTTGGAATAGACCTTTAAGATTGTCAGGTCCAAGCATTATCTAACTCCACTAGGTCTGGTGCTAAATAGCCACAAAATGCAGGAATCACAGAATGGTAAGGTTGGAAGGGACCTCAAGGATCATTTAGTTCCAACCCCCTGCCATAGGCAGGGACACCTCGCACCAGTACCTAAATTTATCTGCGTTAAGCAATTCAGCCTCTCTGTGGTTGTGACTTGATTTATGTGGTCAGTAAACAAGGATTTGAACCAGAGACCTAAATAATTTAAGGTGTGAGCAGTTACAACCCCTTCTAAAGAGGAATAAATATTTGTAAGTCAGTGCTGCAGGCTAGAGGCCTTGGGGGGCTGGCAGACAAGGGCAATGTGTGCTTCTCATTGCCGTGCAAGTTGTATTTTTTGAGTTCAGTGGCAAGGATTTGCTGCTGATCTCACTTCTGTTGGGAAAGAAGTCAGCATTTAGCCAAAGCCTCTGCAAAACAGGGAGAAAAAAAAGCTGTTCAAAACATCTCCTCTGCTTAGAAAAATCAGCTTACTTGTGTTTGCAGCAACAGAAAGCAACTGTGAAATCCAAGACTATTAATGTTTCAAAGTGTTTTGGTGACATAATAGATCAGGAGAGTGAGGCTTGTGTGGTTTGTGATATTGCCAGGAATCTAGGATGTATTTTTAGCTGCCTTCACACTCAACTATTACTTTTTGTTGTTGTTGCATAGAATACATCGATCCAAACCTAAATGAAAATGATAGAAAGCTACAAGGACATGAAACAAGAAATATTCTCTTTAGTCTCTATCTCCTTTCAGCCTCAGTGTCTCCTGCTTTCCACTTCTTTGTTCAGCTGTCTCCCTGCCCTCCTCTGCTGTGGCTCTCCCTCTTTTTATAGCTACTTTTAATGGTATTTTTAACTGCTTTGAATTCTTGTCCAACGTTTTCTATTTTGAGATGTGAAAATACCTCCCATGCTGCCGGGAATTTGTTTGCTCTGAAAAGCAGTCAACAATTCAGTGCTTCTATGTTGCCTGTTTGGATTTCCAAAGTGAGCCCCTTCAATGTCATAGTATTTAGAAGAAGATTTGAGCCTTAACTAAGAGTTTCAGTGGAGAAAATCAAAATTGGCCTAAGAAGCAATCAGAGAATTGGCTGAGGACCTCATCCCTGTTTTGAACTTGTGCCTCTGAATAAATTAGGTTATAGAACCTCAATCATGAACCTTTGTATATCATAGAATGGTAAGGTTGGAAGGGACCTCAAGGATCAGCCAGTTCCAACTCCCTGCCATAGGCAGGGACACGTCCCACTAGCACAGCTCACTCAAGGCCTCCTCCAACCTGGCCTTCAACACCTCCAGGGAGGGAGCAACCACAACCTCCCTGGGCAACCTGTGCCAGTGTCTCACCACCCTCACTGCAAACAACTTCCTCCTAACATCCACTTTCAATCTCCCCTCTGCCACTTCAAACCCATTCCCCTTGTCCTGCCATTCCCAGACCTTGTCAATAGTCCCTCCCCAGCCTTCCTGCAGCCCACTTCAGATCCTGGAAGGCTACTCCAAGCTCTCCTGGAAGCCTTCTCTTCTCCAGGCTGCAGAGCCCCAACTCTCTCAGCCTGTCCTCACAGCAGAGCTGCTGCAGCCCTCTCAGCATCTTGGTGGCCTCCTCTGCACTGGCTCCAACACTTCCATGTCCTTCCTGTGCTGGGGGCTCCAGAACTGCACCCAGGACTGCAGCTGGGGTCTGAGGAGAGCAGAGCCAAGGGGCACAATCCCCTCCCTTGCCCTGCTGCCCACACTGCTCTTGCTGCAGCCCAGCACACAGTTGCTGTCTGGGCTGCACTCACACTGCAGCCTCATCTTGAGCTTTTCCTCACCCCACACCCCCAGGTCCTGTTCCTCAGGGCTGCTCTCAGCCATTGCCCACCCAGCCCGGAGCTGTGCTTGGCATTGTGCCTACCCAGGTGCAGGACCTTACACTTGGCCTTGATGAATGTTATGAGGTTGGCTCATGCTTAGAAACAGATATTAACCTCTGTATGCTATGCTTAGAAACAGGTATTTCTATTTTTAAGAGTTTTATGACAGGATTTAAAGGATTTTTTTTATTCCTTCTGCTATAACAAATGCTCTCTCTTTTTCTCTAATGAAATCTTCAGTCCTGTCCCTCATATTAGCTGGAAGAGGTCTGATGGAAACTCCTTGCCAAAGAAAATTGAAACCAACCAAACCAAAGGAGTTCTTGAAATCCCCAATGTTCAGCAGGAAGATGAAGGCTCTTATGAGTGCACTGCAGGAAACATTCGAGGAAGAAACGTTGCAAGAGGTCAATTATTTGTCTATGGTAAGGAAATCAGTTAATTTCTTCATTTATTCCTCTTTACAGGCCATGATGATGTTCAGATGTATTCTGTAGATGAAGTCTATTAGCCCCTTACTGGAGATATGAAATATAGCTTGGGTTAAGCTGGTTAAAAAATGATTGGAGGTCTGCAGTGACCTTCACTGAATTACATCCTCAGCAAATAAAGACATTTTGCATTAAAACTCAGATTGAAAACGTGGGCTGTGCCGTGATGAAGTTGTAAAGGTTAATATGAGGCAGAAAGAAATCCCTGCTACATTTACATGAAACATTAAGGGCAGGCAAAAAAAGATTTACTCTCAATAGCTCACAGCAGCACAAAGCTCTGCTGCCCTAGATGCAGATCAGGGAAGGATTCATGAGGGTTTGGTTCATGTGAGTGGAAGATTATTTCACCTCCCATTCCAGCTGAACTCTATTGCTTCATAAACAGATGAGGGCAAAGCAGGGGAAACTCATTCCACTGCCTCCCTCTCCTTCCTCCTTGTCTGCAAACAAGGAATAGCATTTCAGTGAGATGGTTCTCCTTTGGCTTCTCCCTTCTCACATGCATGAATTGTCCTGTGATCCAAGTCACACATAATGGTCAGCCAAGGTGAATTGTATTCTTTTTAGCCTCATTATTAACAACCAGAGAAAGCAACATATGTGGATGCTGCTAAGAAGGGAGATCTTCCCTTTACTTCATACATCAAGAGAAGAAAGGGAAAAGAAATAAAAAGAAGAACCCCAACAAATCTAAGAGTGAGAAATGTATTATGGAAACCTAGACAGAGCCTGAATCATTTTGGTTGGAAGAGCCCTTTAAAAGGATCAGGTCTGACTGTTAACCCAGCACTGCCAAGTGAACACTAAACCATCTCCCTCAGCATCTACATGGCTCTTAGGCCCCTCCAGGAGTGGGGACTCTACCACTACCCTGGACAGCCTCTTCCATGGTTTGACAATCCTTTCCATGAAGAATTTTGTTCCTAATACTTAAGCTAAACCTCCTCTGGTTCAGCCTGCGGCTGTTTGCTCTTGTCCTGCCCCTTGCTGCTTGGGAGAAGAGACTAACCCCCACCTGGCTCCAGTCTTTCAGGGAGTTATAGAGAGCCAGGTCCCCCCTGAGGCTCCTTTCTCCAAGCTAGTCCTGGTGGCTGGTCCCTCAGCCCCTCCTCACAAGAACTGTGCTCTAGACCCTTCACCAGATCCCTTGCTCTTCTTTGGAGATGCTCCAGCACCAAAATGTCCTTTATTTGCAGTGAGTGGCCCAAAACTGAACGCACTGTTTGAGAGGTGGCCTCAGCAGTGCTGAGCACAGGAGGACCATCACTTCCCTGGTCCTGCTAACCTTGCTATTGCCAATGCAAGCCAGGATGCTGTTGGCTTTTTTGACTCCCTTGCTCCTTAGCTGATGGTCAACCAAGAGCTGCAAGTCTTTTGCCACCAGGTATCTCAGAGGACCTTGGCAAGTGGTTGGTTTTGGTTTGGTTATTTTGTTTTAGTGATTTTAAGCCAATCTCTCTTCTAATGAAGAGATGCAGGCTTTGCTGATAAGCTAGCAGCCTCCTGCAGCCATGGCTGATATCAAGATATATGCCAGGAATGGGCTGCTGCTGCTTTGAATATTTAATTATTTCATTGCTTTTAGGGAGTTATGTTTGTTCTCATTGCTGCTTAATTTTTCCAGAACATCAATCAAGCAGTTCCATTAAAATTAAGCTCAGTAGATTACCTGGACATGATTGATAACAGCATAGGCAATTACAAAATAATGATCAGTTAATACAATCTAAAACAATGCACTTATTAAATGTGCTTTGTAAATTAATTAATAGCTGCTCACAGTGAAATGCATAAACAGCACTCATGAAGCTTCTGCACAAGGTTTGGTTTGGGTTGGTTTTGTTTTTTAATCATATTTAGGAGTGGGCTGGTATATTAGCTACTTAATTGACTTCCTCTTGCTTAATTTCTGTGCTGTTTTCACTCTGCAGGCAGCTTGTCTCTGGGAAATGAGGTTTCTTTCCTGGGCACTGTCTGCTGCTCTCTTAAAGCTGCTTCCCTACATCTGAAAGGATCCTACAGGAAGGCTGGAGGGAGACTTTTCATAAGGGTGTCCAGCAATAGGACAAGCAGGGATGGTTTTGAGCTGAGGGAGAGGAGGTTTAGCTCAATCTCTGCAAGAAGCTCTTCAATATGAGGGTGGTGAGACTCTGGAATAGGTTGGTCAGGGAGGCTGGGGATGGCTCTTCCCTGGGGGTGCTCAGGCCCAGGCTGGATGAGGTCAGTTTAGAGGAGGCTGTGCCCATGGTGGGCACTCCTCAGGTGTTTTCAGAGAGTGTGTCCAGAATTTCAGGCATCTAAAGCCACTGCAAATGTTGGCAATAAAAAGGAGCAATACCTAAACTGAATTTTGTGCCTACTGGGTATAAAATCACAGAAACAGAATCATAGAATCAGTCAGGGTTGGAAGGGAGCACAAGGATGAGCCAGTTCCAACCTCCTAACCATGAGCAGGGACACCTCACACCAGCTCAGGCTGGCCACAGCCTCAGCCAGCCTGGCCTTAAACACCTCCAGGGATGAGGCTTCCACCACCTCCCTGGGCAACCCCTGCCAGGCTCTCACCACCCTCATGCTCAACAACTTCTTCCTAACCTCCAGGCTGAATCTCCCCATTTCCAGCTTGGTTCCTAAACATCTTAAAAAGTCCCTCCCCAGCTTTCTTGTAGCCCGCTTAAGATACTGAGAGGTCACAGTAAGGTCACCTGGGAGGCTTCTCCTCTGCAGACTGAACAGCCCCAACGACCTCTAGCATTTTCCAAAGTTAGTCCTGAAGTTTAATGCCTGGGAATTGCAGCATGGAATTCCCTTGCAATATAATAAGAGTGTGTTGGACAAATATTAATTAGCCTTGCTCAGTTCATGAATGAATGGCAGCATACCTCCAGCCAAACAATTCTTCTCCTGCTTAAAATGATTTGCATCTTCTTTGCAGCCCTCCCTGAATGGGATAAAAGAATCCAAAATGCCTTCCTGTCTCTCTATGACAGTTTAGTTTGGGAATGTAAGGCAAAAGGAAAGCCAAGCCCTTCCTACAGCTGGTTGAAAAATGGCCAGCCCCTCACGTCAGAGGTAAGACTCCTGTCCCTTTGGTTGCCTTCTTGCTTGTCCTTTTGATTTTCCTCATGCTTTAGTCATTACATTCATTTCACACTGCATTGCCTTTTTGGTTTTCTTCTCCTTCCCTTCCCCCAGAAATTTAATTAAGGTTAACATATCAAAACAAATTTAGTAGCACAAACTCTTTCCAACACAGAGCCTCAGTTCTTGGGAGTTCATCTCATGAAGATGGCATTGCCAGTTGGTGGTTTTTTTATGTATCCACCCATTCCTTTCAGATCATTTCTCTTACAGAGCATCTAATTGCTAGAAGATGTGGCAGCAGGTGTGGGTGGGTTTAAAAATATCACAGCCAGTGAATAAAAGGTCTGTCCAGAAGCCCTAAACACATATGTAGACATAATGTGTGGTTTGGGAAGCTGGTAGGATGCCAGCTGAGCGTGGAAGAGTGTTTCAGAGCTGTTCCTGTAAAAGGCTCAGCCTGTTCACTTGCATTTTCCTCCTGTTTCTGCTCTTCACCTGTAGGCTGCATGCACCTTTGGTCTCATGCAGCATGGCCTTTCTTGTGCTATCTTGATCCTTCAGCTGCATGAATCAGCACTGAAAAAGCAGTTAATGCTGAGGGGAATACTTCTTTGGTGGTATGTGGAGGGATAAGAGACTAAAGAAAATCATATGAAGTGATAGGGGAAATGAGACAATGTGGAAATTTTCACTTGAAGGAGAAAGAAGAACCAAGTGGAAAGGGAAACAGTGAAGTGTTTGGAGTGCAGGAGGAGAGAGGGAATCAATTTGAGCTCAAACACTCAGGAAACCTGATCAGATGTAGCCAGGTCTTTGAGAACCCAGCTTTGTCTCTCTCCACACACTGTAACTGTACTTCTGCACTGGCCAAGCTTTGGCACATCCATCTCCCAGTCTTCAGCTGCTGCCAACCTCATGGAGGATGACTTCTGTGGCAGGGGACTCTGCTGTGTTTGCATTCTGCTGAGGCCAAGCTTTCCTTTTTTAGGCATTTATTCAGCTTGTAGCAGGCATAAAATGGCCTGGCTCATCTCTAAAGCCTTTTTATTTGGTTGGAAAAAAAAAAACAAACCAACAAAGTAATACTGTGATTAATTTTTGTCTAGCATTAGCAGACACAGAATGATTTCCAAAGCATATGGGGCAAATTGACACCTGCTGGGCTGCAGAACCACCACTTGTTTGACTTGGTGATGCTCACTCCAAGCAATTAGAAGGGGAGTCCAATCTTTCATATGATTTGCTGCTGGATTAATCCTGAACAGAACCCAACTTGTATCTGAGGAGCCTAGCCAGAATTTGCTTGGATTGTAATTTTGCTGAACCTCATCACAGCATCACACAGCATCACAAGATCACAGGATGTTAGGGGTTGGAAGGGACCTCTGGAGATCTTTGAGTCCAACCAAACACTCTGCCAGAGCAGGATCATATCTCTAGTGCAGGTGACACAGACATGCATCCAGATGGAGCATCTCAACTGCCAGGCTCACAGGATG
>VWYK01129637.1:21672-50052 GCA_013399775.1 Semnornis frantzii | reverse complement strand
ATTCTATGATTCTATACTCAAGTGGCTGACACCACATACATTTTAGAGGGAAGGCAGTTGCAAATGTAGTGATGTTCTGCACAGTCTGTGAAACAACAGCTGAGTTAGAAAGGAGTGTGTGCTGTGGTGCCATCAAGGGCTAGGCAGACTCAACTCTCACCATTGAGTTTGCAACTGCCTGGACAGTCAGTGATTGTGCACTGGTCACTGTGCACCAGCACTGGTGATGCTGGTCCTGATGTGTCCAGTGTGGTGCTCAGTGGAAGTACTGAGATGTGGATGAGGAAAATTATGTTTAATTTGGTTTGATGAAGCAGGGGTAAAGGTCCCTGAGGAACAAGCTAGCATAGTTACAGCCCTAGTTTCTTGCAAAAGTTACCTGTTTGTGGCCTTGTTAGGTGTTTACTTCTTTGTGATTGATTTTCTGCTCCATTGTAACAGTGTTGGTGTTATTTTATAGCTCATTTAACTGGCCTATGCTGTGTTTGGCTGAGGCAAGTTGTTTTTTTTTTCCATGATGTCCTATTTTGTGTGGATTGAAGCAAAAAGCCCTAATGCACCCCCAGTGTTGCTCTGAAGATGTAAGAAGTTTGATGATCAGTTTAATAGAGCCTGATTTCAGTCTTACCACCCAACATGGTAGCATTGCAATTACCTTCTTTCTGCTTGCTTGTTGCTTGCTCTTTTGTGTGGCTGCTAAATTTTGTGTAGCTGAAAGGGAAGGGTGAACAAATCACGTAAAACGATCCAACTAAAAATTAGCCCAACAATGTCTTTCCTTTCCTTTAATGGAAAAAAATCCACAAAAGCTTTGTTTGTGATCTTGTGAGTATGTGAGTGTCTTTCTAGTTTTATTTTCTTTTTTTCTGGTACCACATGGGCAGGAGCTATTTACTTGAAGAATTTCTGGATAGAATTTGGCTTTGATACTTTCTTCTGGGATTATTATTTTTTTTTTTTCCTTGCTCTGAGTATAAATGAATTTTGCTTCTCTGTTCAATGTTTCTTTTGTCCTCTTCAAAGGTTAATGCCACAGAGCTGTCACAGGTGGTTCTTATTTTTCTGGTCATGCTATTATAGCAATACTGTTTCTTGAACTTATCTTCCCAGTCTTTTTTTTTTTTTCCTTCTCTATATAGCTGTTCCAATATCTCTGCTCCAATTATTACTGTTAACCTCTACCCTTTTCCTTTTGTAAACTTGTAACTATTTCAACAACAAAGTGATATTGATATGAAAAGCTAAAATAAGTTGTGTGCAGTTGTGAAGAATGTGAATTTAAGGTAGCAATCCAAGGGTTTTCTCTGGAGAAGCAAATCTCTTCTGGTGAACTGTTGGATTGTTTTTTAACATGTTTTTTTCTAATTGGGATGTCTTGGGTGCTGGGTAGGGAGAAAAGGGAAGAATCATACATTTTAGTAAATAAGCTGCTTCCCAGCTCTGCTTGCTTCTTGAATCCAGGAGGAGATGAGACTGTCTGCATGGAGCTACTTCAGAGGAAAGTTTCAGTGCCTGGTAGCAGGGCTTCACCATCTCCCCTACATTTTGTCTTCTCCATAAATGGCACCTTGGAATTGATGATCCATTTGGGGGGCTTTTAGCAATTCTTCGCTTACTATCCGCTCATATTGTGCGTGGTTCTTGAGAACGTGTGAAGATTGCTCAGCTCCTTACAGGATTTGGGCCGTAATCAAGGCTGACACTGCCTGGCATATTGTCAAATTGCGCATGTATCATTTATTGTTAGATAACACTGGACATCCGTTAGCATCTCTTGGCTAATCAAGGGTGTTGCCTCACATATTCTTACGACGCGGGGGCGAAGGATTCTTACCGTAGCTGCCAGCTTTCATCATCCGAGTGGATCGCAGGAGAGAGGACTCTAGGGACAATGCAGAACAGGGGGTTTGAAGATTTGCGATGTTCTCCTGAAGCGTTGGAATGACTCTTGGTAGACTCGGGATGCCGTCTGCAGAAGGTTGCTTTTGTTGTCTCCTTTTGTGTTCGTCTTGGGTTGTGTTGCTTTGTTTCGTGTGGTAGCCGTCGCTGCAAAATAAAGGTGTAGTTGTTTCTAAAACTTAATCTCTGTGTCTGTTCCAGGGCGATTCGATGAAACGGTGATTGAAGAAAGAAGGCAATGTGCTGAAGATCTGTTGCAGTTTTCTGCCAATATCCCTGCTCTCTATAACAGCAGACAGCTTGAAGAGTTTTTTAAGGTTTGTTAGTATTTGCAGAAATGTTTGCTTCTTGCCGGTGTGAGTAAAATAGTAGTGCTGATTCTGCTTTGCTTTGTAGACCATGGAGTGACAGTGTGCTTGGCTAACGTGCTTTGCGAAGGGACTGGGACTTCTCCATTCACTCCAGAAATATGACTTTTAAAAAGCCCAAACCTACCACACCTCTGCAAGGTGGAAAGTTGTACAAGAACTTCAGGCGAAGGCATTTGGAGTTTTTGTTTGAGTGATGGGGGGGGGGAAGGTGATGTTAAATCTAGGTGTTCTCTGGGAAAGTAAGAAAAATGTTGTCACCCTTTTGGTATTTTAGGTAGATGTTTATAGTTTCAAAGGAAAGAAGACTGTCCAGACTGTTTTCTTATGGCCTGCTGTGGATTGAGGTCTGTTACTACAAATATTTGGCATTTAACTGGTCAGCTGTGCTGCTTGTACAATGTTGTGAAAACCACTCTCCAAAACCTGTTTTAGGACAATACATTCATCCAGACTTCCTCTTTGATACACCTGAAGCAGTTAATTTTCAGTGGTTCCCTCTTCAAACCTCTTTATTTTCAGTAGCTTAGTCCAGTGCTCTGCAATCACATAGGCATAAATTTACATGTAAACATGATAGTAACTCTCAGGACTTAAGGAAATGCTTATCTGTCTTTAAATGCTACGCACGCATTTATCTGTCTTTAAATGCTATGTATGCAGAAGCACAGTTACAAATGAAACTTAACAATCTTTTCATGATCCAACTATTGCAGAATTCTCTTTTAAATATTTAGAGTAATTTCCTTTTAAGCTCTAGTGGCAACAGCAAGTGGGACACAAAATGTTTTACTTTTCAGTTTATTTACATTGCCATGTTTTCAGATTTTCAGAAATGCCTCTGTTCAGAGTATTTGTTCAGAGCTCCCTTCTTTGCTTAGCAAAAGTGTTAGTTTTAGCCTTCCAGTGGACCTCTTCTGCCTTTGCAAGGGAATAAATAAAACTAGAAGGAAATTAATTTTTATAGGAGCATCTACAAAAGAGTTATGCAAATACAATGAGCAACCTGGTCTAGTGTGAGGTGTCCCTGCCTGTGGCAGGGGGATTGAATGACTTTTGAGGTTCCCGTCCAACCCTGACAATTCTATGATTCTGATTTAAGGTTATTTATTAGCTGATGTTGTGTCATGTTTTCCTGTAAGAGAGCCTTACGTTTTGATCAGTCACCTGCTCTGCTCATGAGTAGGTTTTGTTCCTTTTCATGTTTTTGTGCGAATAGCCATGGAGAGATAGACTTGAAGAATAAAGTCTTGGGAACAACTGGAGGGAGTACTGTACGTATAGTACACATACACTCTATATGTACTATAGACTCCAGAAAAACAAGGCTGACCAGTGTGAAAATGCACTGGGCTATTCCAAGACAGATTAGCAATGCCTGTTTCTAACACTGCGTTGAAGATGGTGCAGTTTCTATTAACTTGCATGGGAAATGTATACCCCATGTTAAGTAGAAAAATCCAACATACATTTAGGTGGTTTTTAGTGCAGTTAATTGTTGCTGTTAGTTCATTTACCTTTGATTCCTTTCAGGCTTTGGAGGGAATAATGTTCTCCTATGCTGGGATGGCCTTGTCTTTTCTGCTTGTCCAATCTTGAGTATGACAGAGCTCAAGATAGCAGGTTTTGAATGGGACATGAGTCTGATGATAAAACACTCCTGTATGAGGGACCTGCTGAGTTCAGAAACACTACAGAAGAACACAGATTGCATGTGCTGCAAGACAGCAGGAGCATTGCTGTTCTCTCCCTGTTGAACTCTGGGGTTTGCAGGCAAACCTGCTGCAGCCTGTGTGGCTTAGGACTGAGGCTGCAGTAGACTAGCTGTTTAGATACCTGGACAGTCTGTGGCAACCAAATATGGCCTAATCAAAAGTCATGTTTAATTTTTCAGTTTAATGAAATGCCTTAACACTAAAGTAATGGAGCATTTGCTAGTTAGGAAATTTTGATTTTTGACTATCACTTCTGTATAACAAGACTTTCCATAGAGCAGAGCAGCTGAATAATTCCTTTTCTTCTTTCTCTGCAGGGTGGAGAGGTGCATGATGGGTCTGAACTGATTGGTCCTGTTGAGCCTGTGTCTGACTCTCTGACTGACAACCTGTCTGACTGCAGCTCCGAAGGTTTGTTTTCTTTTCTCATGTAGTCTTACAGTGTGATCTGGTTTTCAACAGCACATAAATGGCAATTTACAGGAGCATTGTCATCCCGTTGCTGTTTGCTTGGTACTACAGAAATACTGGAGCTGGGATTAACAAAAAAGAAGTTGAGCTCAGCAGAGCAATGTCCACACTGCTGGAGATTTATTTCCAACAGGAGGTTTTCTAGGAACTTGTCCATTCTAGAAGTCCTAGTGCTCTGTTTCTCAAAAAAATCTGCTTTTAGTGCTAGCTGAACTGAACTCTGTGGTTTAAATAATGCATAATCCTGCTTGCTTCCAAAAGACTGGGCAAACAGTGTAGTAGTGTTCACTACTCATCATGACCCAAGTCTCAAGATGTTAAAATGTATGGAGAACATAAAACCTACTTTGAGATTGGTCTACAAATACAAAAATGAATGTCTGGATTTGCCTGGAGCATAAAAAAGTCTTAAGGTTTAGCTGCCTTGTTCATTTCAGGAGATTCTCAGTCAACTTTTCATGCTCTGGGTGTCATCACACTTAGTAATACCCAGAAGAGAGCTGGTATTGCATTTTAAAAGTTTGTGTCTTCTGGACTGAGCATTTGGTAGTGGCGAATGTTGCAGCCTACTGTGAGGCTCAGGTTGATAAGCCACTTCTAAAATTCTCTTAATATAGAAGTGCTGAAATGAACTCCCTATTCTCAAAGGTTTTAGTGGTTGTGTTAGAGCCAGCGTATGCTTTGTTCAACTGAAAACTGGAAATCCCTTCCTTTAACTTAGAATCATAGAATGGTAAGGTTGGAAGGGACCTCAAGGATCATTTAGTTCCAACCCCCTGCCATAGGCAGGGACACCTCCCACTAGTACAGGTCACTCAGGGCCTCCTCCAACCTGGCCTTGAACACCTCCAGAGAGGGAGCAGCCACAACCTCCCTGGGCAACCTGTGCCAGTGTCTCACCACCCTCACTGCAAACAACTTCCTCCTAACATCCACTTTCAATCTTCCCTCTGCCAGTTCAAACCCTGTCCTGTCATTGCAAGACCTTGCTGATGATTCCTGGTTGTGCTGTGCCAGTGGAGGGTGTGTGCTTTTTGTTGTGATTACATCATCTTATCACAGGGTAAAGATGTCCATGTTGGCTTGGTTAACACGTGTTAATTAATTTTAGTGGCACTTCTCTTGCACTAAGTAATAGTATACCTGTACGGTAGGGTCTGTCAGCCTGAATAAATACTGTGCTGGGACTTCTGGCCTGCCTGCCTCTTGAGGCTGAACTGTCTGAAGCACCATGCCAAGTACCATGCAATCTTTTAGATATGTATGTATTTTTGAGTTATGCTAAGGTCCTCGTGACTCTTAAGAGTTTATTTTCCAGTCTTTGGAATGTTCCTGTGGAACCGTTTTACACTCCTGTATAAATTATACACAACAGTATACAAACACACTTTAAGCTTATTTGGGAGTTCTTTTTTTTCTTTTCTAAAATATGTAATTTACTCTGGTCTTTCTGGCATAGAACTTGGTAAAATTCTTCATGAATAACAAGAAGTGCTTGTGTCTTCTTAGTAGTGAGTGGCTGACTGGTTTGTTTTTTTGCTTGAGGTTGTCTGACTTAACCACTGGGATCTTTCTGTGTAAATAACTTTGTGCTTAGTACAATACACTCCACGTGGCACTGAGTTCTGCATTGTATTTTGTAGTATCTTCTATATTAAACTAATGCTCCACAGTATTTTGTTCTGTGAAGGCAAAGGTATAGAGCTTTTTAACTGCAGAGGTGAGTTAGGATAAATACTGGTAACTAATTTTTAAAAGGGCACTATTTCTGTGAAATTCAACGTTCTAGATCCTGACAATGCACTCACTTTACACTGTGCTTCTATAATGCTTAATGTGAACGTTTCTATTCTTTATTCACAAATGCCTGATTTTTAGAAGAAGAAAAACACTTCCTTTACATGAGATAAAATATTGAGAAGTAAAAAGGAAAAGATTCTTTGATACCCTTCTTCTATATTGGCTGGAGTACCTCTAGGAAATACTTGTAAGAACTGTGAGCACAGGATTTCCAGATGTTGCAACTTCTGTAGAGTTCCATTTTCTGAACCCCTGTGTGTCTACCAGCTCTTGTTTTCTTAGGTTTGAAACCAAATTTTGGGCACGGGGAGACTAGGAACAGGAGGAAACATCTGTCTTTAAGGCCTCTAGATGGCAGTGGCAGTACTCGGCTCTGAATTCTCTCCCTGCTTCTCCTCAGGGCATCCTGTCTAATTTCTCTCCGTCCTCATTGCAGTGGTTAAGGGTGGTTAGCTCGCTGTGCTGGTTTTTGTGTGCATTCAAGAGTCTCCACGTGGGCATTGCTTCTTCAGGCTTTTGTAGTGACAAGTATCAGGTGCATTCCTTAATAGCTGCTGGTGTTTGCTTCTAAGGATGTGTTGTGTTTTCTCACTTTTCAAAGTTCTTTTCAAAGTTCATTTTGCAGAAGGTGTGCATGGTAGTGGCAGAAGATGCAAACTGATGGTATGAGAAATGTGTTTGTACCAAAATGAGTCATAAATATCTTGCCTGTAAAAGCAGTTTGGCAGTTCATGCTTTCACAGGAATCTGCCTTTCCATAGGCCAGGTTATGCAGGCTTTCCAGCAAGTTGAAAAAAATTGCATTTAGTCCTCATATACCCTATGAAATTGCACAGAGCAGAAAAAAGTACAAGAATTTCTACTCAACTTCAGCATAATTACACTCATCTGATATTCCTGACAGTCATTCTGTCTTCCTCTCTGGATACATGGGATAGTGTTCAAATGTCCAACTCTCTTTCTGAAAGTATTTCTATACCAGTTGCTAAATTCTTTAGTGAAATTTACTGGGAACCTCATCTTAGTTTTTCATTTGTTTTAACCCCCCTTCCCCTTCTGTTCTACCGTGTTCACATTATCTTACCAGAAATAAGCATTACCTTATAGTGTAGACCTTAGAGTAGCCTTCCAGTATCTGAAGGGTGCCTCCAGGAAGGCTGGGGAGGGACTATTAACAAGGTCTTGCAATAACAGGACAAGGGGCAATGGGTTTGAAGTGGCAGAGGGGAGATTGAAAGTGAATGTTAGGAGGAAGTTGTTTGCAGTGAGGGTGGTGAGACACTGGCACAGGTTGCCCAGGGAGGTTGTGGCTGCTCCCTCCCTGGAGGTGTTGAAGGCCAGGTTGGAGGAGGCCTTGAGTGACCTGTACTAGTGGGAGGTATCCCTACCTATGGCAGGGGGTTGGAACTGGATGATCCTTGAGGTCCCTTCCAACCTCACTATTCTATGATTCTATATGTGGTTCAGATTTTTTTCTACCTGTTAGGCTGACTGCAACTCCAGTGACTGTGGTTGTGTGGTGCCAGACCTGGACTCTAAATCTCACCTGAAGCAGAGTTTATTAGCTCAGGCTCTGGGCTGTGCTAGCTGTGTTCATAAAGCTTCTGGTTGGGTTGGCTGCAAGAGGAGAGCAAATGTGGTTTTATTCGGACTGTAGGGAGAGGAACTTGCATTTGTCTGAAATGTGCTATGTGGAAGTACTCTTCTTCATCTAGTCTGGGTGGCTTGCACCCACTTAGTTCATGTCACTAGGTATCACCATCCCTTGCTTTTCAAAGGGTGGCAGTAATCTGTTCTTTCATGTCTCTTTTTTCCTTTTACTTACATTGAAGGAACTGCTTGCTTTAGAAAAGTTGTATTTCTACAGTACCTCCTTACTCCTCTTCCACCGACTGTAAGCTCCAGCCAAATCCAGTCGCAAAATAAAAACTACAATTTGAGTTAGTTGCCTATGAGTCAGCTTCTTGCTACTGCTATGTACTGTTTGAAGTCAGAACACTTTACCTGGTAGTGGGGATAAACTCTTCACTTTCTTGATAACACATAAGTAAACAGACACCAGGGCTTAGCTCAGAATTTACTTTCTCTGTGTGTACAAACTACTAAATGTCTTGACCTCGTCGCCCATTTTATTACCTCAGTGAGTACATGTACCAAGGTGATAAAACAAGCTGCTACTTGATATCCAGGTGACACTGCCAAATTAGTGGCTTGCTCCATATGTCTCATGTAGGGTACTGTTCTGGAAAGACATTTTTAAAGCTGAGAACTGGCTACTTTTTATTTATTTGTTCTCTCAGTGTGTAGGTCCAAACTTTGAAAGAACCCCCATTTTAGATCTCCTTTCCCATAAACCATCAGAGCAGTGAGAGACTGGGATTAAAGTGCTGCTGCTGTTGAAATTAGGTGAGTTGGAATGCTGAGGTTTGATTTAGCCTCTCTGAAGCCAGCACTCATGTTTTGTTTTTTAACCTCAGAGGCACTGAAAAATGGCAGACCTACTGTCACAATTCAAATCGATTTGAATTGAAAAGAGCCGGTTAAAAGCAGTTTCATATTCTGTACTCTCACCTGTAGTAGGGTTGTGCACTTTCTTTTTTTATGACAAGTGAGCATCTAATCAGTTGTATAAAAGGATATCAGAAACATTTTTGTCATTCTTGTCCTTTTCAGTTCGAAAGGATTTAAGCGGGCTTGATGATGTGACACTTACCAGCCAGTCAGAATGTGGAGGTGAGATCTAGAAATTGCTTTCATTGCATTTGTGGAATTTTAATGATTAGAAATTCATTATGAGTCAGTGCTTTTTTTTGTGAGCGAAATCCTTACATAATGAAAGTGGTGTATGTGTAAAATGTTGTTGCCATTTATTTCCAAATAACTGCTAAGTTATCATGGTGTGCTTACTGAAGGCCAGCTTGCAGTAAGTAGATATAATTCTAGATGATGACAAATGTAAAATAAAAGGTGCTAACTCAAATTTCAATGAAAGAAGTGTAAGCTAATGCACTTTATTGTGGTTTAGCAGTGAAAGGAGGCTGTATGTGGTACATGTGAGTTAGAGTGCTTCGTGATTCCTGAGCCGACAGTTACTCTGCGTTAATTCAAACCCCTGGGTTACTGGTTTGGGGTTGCTTCATGTTACTGAGTTAAAATGATATGTTGGTATTTCTTGCAACAGTAATTTGGTTCCTGCTGCTTAACTTTCCCAATAGAACACAAAAAGAGTTAGTTTTATAATTTCCTGGAGCAGACTTTGAAGGTTTTAGCTGACTGTTAAATGTTGGTCCATTAATTTCCAGTATTAAAATGAAGACCAACTGAGTTTCCAACTAACGTTAAAAATTGTTTCTATAGGTACCAAAAACCCTGTTTTTTTTCCAGACAACTTTACATGCAGGGAATTGCTGTGCACAAAGTCTTAGAAAGCTACCTAAATCAGAAGAAAGCTAAAACCTTTGGGAGGGGTAAAGAATTTTGGAGATTCCTGATGTATGTGAGAAATCTAAAGTAAAAGATATTTTTCTGACTGTGCTTTCAGGCTTCTCCAGTGACAGTGACCTGATCTCTCTGACAGTTGATGTAGACTCTCTTGCTGAGTTAGATGATGGAATGGCATCCAACCAAAGTTCTCCCAGTAAAGCTGTTGGTCTTTCCCTTACTTCTGAACCCCTGGTACAAAGCACACTGGCACCTGAACAAGAGTGGATCAAACCTGAAGGAGAGAGGGAAACCCATAGTTTGTTTACTGGAAGCTTAAAACCCAAGACTGGCAAACAAGATTACTTGGAGAAAGCAGGCGAGTTGATAAAACTGGCCTTAAAGAAGGAAGAGGAGGAAGATTATGAAACTGCACTCAGCTTTTATGGAAAGGGAGTTGATCTACTTCTGGAAGGTGTTCAAGGTATGGATCTTCCCATTATGTTTGCCATACCTTTGGTTATGTGTATTTGTTTGTGGTGTTGCCTTAGTTAATGTCAACTTGCTGGATTGCAAAGAGGTGAAATGCAGAATGAGCTGTGCCTGGCTTTCACATGCTTGATAGCTGCTGTTGATATGAGAGAGAGAGAAATCGTTCTCTCTAAGACTGAGTGATAATTTAAGGTCTCATCTTCCAAGTGCCAAATATCTCCTCTTTTAAAATTGCAGCACAACCTTAGACTTGCAGGTAAGTAGCAAAGTGCTCCACTTTCGCCTCTTTCCTTTTTATTACCTAGTCATTAATTAATATGTGGCACTTGCAGCACTGTTGAAACATTATTTAATTTACATGGTTAAGTGAGGATTAATTATCCCCATTTTACGCATGGGGAGAGGCAGACTCAGGTTAACTTCCCAATCACAACAGGATTAGAACTATTCTTGGCTCACAGCCTCTTGCTTCTTCCACTGAACTGTTCTCCATTTCTAGCTGAAGAATGCATGCAAACTTACATCCCTGTGCTGCAAGAACAGAACAAGATTTAATTTTTTTCTTGTTTATTTTCTTTTCAAAAGACTTTGGTGTATTAATATATATCTGCAAAAGCTGTTGTTAAGTGATGAACTATAACTACATGCAGAGTTCTGTGGAGTCTCCTTACACCTTGTCAGTCAGTGAACATTTTTTTCCCCCCTTCCATCTCTAGCTCTTGAGGTTCTCAAGTGCTAGCCTCATGTATTAGGAAGGACATTGAACTGTTGGAGTGGGCCCAGAGGAGGGCCATGAAGATACTCAGAGGGCTGGAGCAGTTCTGCTATGAGGACAGGCTGAGAGAGTTGGGGCTCTGGAGCCTGGAGAAGAGAAGGCTTCCAGGAGACCTCAGAGTAGCCTTCCAGTATTTGAAGGGTGCCTACAGGAAGACTGTGGAGGGACTATTGACAAGGTCTTGCAATGACAGGACAAGGGGCAATGGGTTTGAAGTGGCAGAGGGGAGATTGAAAGTGGATGTTAGGAGGAAGTTGTTTACAGTGAGGGTGGTGAGACACTGGCACAGTTTGCCCAGGAAGGTTGTGGCTGCTCCCTCCCTGGAAGCGTTCAAGGCCAAGTTGGAGGAGGCCTTGAGTGACCTGTACGAGTGGGAGGTGTCCCTGCCTATGGCAGGGGGTTGGAACTGGATGATCTTTGAGGTCCATTCCAACCTTACCGTTCTATGATATTTGCTTTTTTTGTCCAACAATGGCTTAAAACTATAAAGCACAGGAAAAGATTTTTTTCTTTCCTGGAGTGAATTCAGGGTTTTATGTATTATTGTGCTTCTGTCCCACATGGGTTGAATGAGTAAGATGAAAATCGTGGCTTTGTTTGATGATACACAGCACAGATACATTATGCTGCTCCAGATAAATGTTAGTGTACCACAGCACACATAAGCAGAAGTCTGTGCTGCATCTGTGTGATGCACAACAGTGTTCCACAGCCTCTGAACAGTTCCAGGAGTGGAAGTTACCTGCTGAGCTGCTCTAACAGACCCTTGAAGAGAGTAGTGGATAAGCTGCTGATGAAAACTAGATGTGTGGGCCAAGATATGTGCATAGCCTTTGCTTGAAATGTCTTATACTTTTTGACATAAGTAAATCCACCTCTTTCTTTCCAAGTTTCAGTAATCAAGAGGATTACAACTATGCTGCTTGTTTGTGGCTTTTCAATAGCATCCTATCTCTCCTTGCCTATGTTGTTGAATTGTTTCTCATTCCTGGTGTTGAATGTGCTGGCAATCCTTCTGTTGGAGAGCCTAGCTATTCTTTCTTTGCTAATACACTTCTTCATAGACCTGTGTGCCATTCAGTTACGGTCTTTTGAAGAACATCCTGTTTCATCATAACTGCTTCTCTCTTTTTACTATGATGCAAGGCTATTATGATGCAGTTTTAAACTGATACTTCAAGTTTCAGCTCTTTCTTTTTTAAACTGTTTCAAACTTTTTAAGGCCTGAGCACATCAGTTGAGCTGTTGCTAACTATGCATGTATACTTGAGTTGTGTCAGTGGTTAAACATGTTGACTTGGAGTCCATGGTAATCCTTATGGTAATATCACAGAATCACAGAAGCATCCAGGTTGGCAAAGCCCCTTGGAATCACCAAGTCCAACCTAGAACCCTACTCTACAAGATTCACCTTAAACCATAGCCCTAAGCACCACATCCAAACCACCCTTAAACACATCCAGGTTTGGCGACTCCACCACCTTCCTGGGCAGCTCATTCCAGTCCCTGACCGCTCTGTCCATAAAAAACTTTTTCCTAATGTCCAATCTAAACCTCCCCAGCCTCAGCTTGAGGCCATTCCTCCTTGTTCTGTCTCCAGAAGAGACAGAACTTGTTCTGTCTTCCTGTGAGAAGAGACCAGCGTCAGCTTCTTCATAATGTCCCTTCAGGTAGTGGTAGACAGAATATGTTTACCTTGAGGTTATGAAAGGCTTTTCTTGTGTGTGTTGTGACTTGTTCACTTGTTAAACCAGTGTGGGTTGAGGATTTACTTTGTTTGCTAACATTTCCTCCAGGGACTTTATTCTTTGCTGTTAACTAGCTACTCATCCTGCTACTTCAGATGACTGCTAATTCTTTCTTCTTGACACTACTATCCATGCTTTTCAGGCTAGGAAATAAAATCAATGAGTCTTATTAGGAGAGTGTGGTAGTCTGCCCTGTTTCCCTGATGCCACTCAGTACAGTGGAGGTTACTAACAGATTGATAGTGATGGTTCCTCTGGATGGAGATGTTCCCAGTGGATGAAGAGAACTAGTACCTGCAGCTTATCTGCAATCCCTAACATTACATCTGTGTAGCACAGGAGAGGGAATAATATAAATGAGTTGCTTTAACTGACATCTTATTCCTTGGGAACATAAGCACACAGGCTAGTTCCTAGTGGTCAGCTCTTCTTTCTCCTTTCTCTGTGTTACCTTGGATGACTGTGAAGATGGAAAGCAAATGAATATTCAAGCCCTGCTGTGCTCTTACACTGGATTTGGGTAGATATAACTCTTATTTTCTCTTTTTGGACCTCCTGTAAGCTGACAGTAAGACACTGATGCTCTCTTTATAATGATAGGGCTGATCTAAATGCTTTGTGTGTGTGTGTACCTTCTCAGCATCTATTAGGAGAGTTAAAAACTCCAACAATCCAAACCAACAAAACCCCATCTGTATCACACTTTTCAAACTAGTTAGATTGCAAAGGTGGTATATTTTGCATTACATGTGACTGTTTGCTGTATATTGCAATGAGAAAACAGCCCTAAATCACTTCAGCTCTTTAAACCCCTCTGGTTTCACATACATAGGCTTCTTACAAAGATAAGGGTGGTGCAGTTGTTACAAAATGGCTCTGGTTTTCTGCCATTGATTATTCCCAGCCTATTTTATCTAAATAAACCTTGTAATATATGTGAGGCACAGTGTTCATATATACTTAGGCACATATAAAGTGACATTGCTTTTCAGAGGCTGTGGCCCCAGAACTGACAGGAAGTGGCTTTTGCACCTAAAATGGTAATACATATTTTTGCCACGTGGTGGCACCAAGAAAATAGAAATCGAAACCTAAGAGTTTTAATTGGGAATCGTAACCAGAGTACCAGAGGAGGAAAAAGAAACATCATTTTTCCTCTGTTTGAAACTTGGCTCAGAATTACCTGGGAAAGGTAATGCCTCTGACTTATATCTAAAAGAAAAAGGTGTCTCTACTGCCAGCCACTCCTATTAGGCTTGGTACAACATCTTGCTGCAACAGAACAAATCTTATGAGGAGCGACTGAGGGAGCTGGGGATGGTCAGTGTGAAACAGAGGAGGCTAAGTGGAGACCTCATTGCTATCTACAACCACCTGAAGGGACATTGTGGAAAGGCTGCTGCTGGGCTCTTCCCACAGGTAGTTGGAGACAGAACAAGGAGGAATGGCCTCAAGCTGAGACTGAGGAGGTTTAGATTGTACATTAGGAAGAAGTTTTTCACAGAGAGAGTGGTCAGGCTCTGGAATGACCTGCCCAAAGAGGTCACCCTGGATGTGTTTAAGGGTGGTTTGGATGTGGTGCTTAGGGCTATGGTTTAAGGTGAATCTTGTAGAACAGGGTTCTAGGTTGGGCTTGGTGATTCCGAGAGGCTTTGCCAACCTGGGCGTGTCTGTGATTCTGTGACCTACTGACTACTTAAGGCTGCTTCATCAAAATCATGTATGAATAAAGTGCATTACTGCAAGTTTGTAGACTTCTGCTGTTAATTTGAAGTTACATGCTTCCATAAAGGCAGTCAAAGCATCTGTTACACTTCTGAGGACTTTTTGGCTCTGACCTGATGTTATGAATACTGGTTGAGGCAGGTGTTGCAGATACTTACAGCAAAGAAATGTCTGTCCCGACTTTATCTGTGTGTGTATTGTCTCAGAGTATAGTGGTGTTAATTCTACTGTGCAAGGGGTGTATGTATTTTCCTCTCCCAGTCTCTTGCAGAGTTCTAGTGCTAAGTCTTTTAATGTCCTATTAAAAGTCCTTCCAGAAGGCCTAATAGTGTGTCAGTGACTGCTGTCTGTGCTCCAAAAGGCTGTTGTGTACCTTAGGTTCTGGCATCTGCTCTTTATACATCTTGGACTATTTGTGCTCGGTACATGCTTTTAATATTAAATCTCTTTGGCAGTGGCAAAGAGAACAAATACTTGGACTGACAGTAGAACCTTCAGATGGCAGGTGGACTACGTCTACTTCTTGCACCTCCCTGTTTCATTTATTCTGGTGCTCCCTGTCATCTGGTCAGAGGGAAGAATATTTGCCATAATTTGCTTTTGCCTCTGAATATATACTGGGTTTGTTGCCTTTCTTGTATTTTCTGCATGTTGCTGTGTGCAGGATTTTTGAGTTTTTGGAAGACAGGTGTGTAGCAGTTGTGCAGGATAGTTAAACAGTTCTCCAGGAGCTGAAACCTGGAGCACTGTGTGCAGTTCTGGAGCCCCCAGCACAGGAAGGACATTGAACTGTTTGAACCAGTCCAGAGGAGGCCACGAAGATGCTCAGAGGGCTGCAGCAGCTCTGCAATGAGGACAGGCTACGAGAGTTGGGAGTTTTCAGCCTGGAGAAGAGAAGGCTTCCAAGAGGCCTTAGAGTAGCCTTCCAGTATCTGAAGGGGGCCTACAGGAAAGCTTGGTGGGGGTGGGGGGGAACTATTTACAAGGTCTTGTAATGACAGGACAAGGGGCAATGAGTTTAAACTGCAGAGAGGAGATGTAAACTGGTTGTTAGGAGGAAGTTGTTTGCAGTGGAGGGTGGTGAGACACTGGCACAGGTTGCCCAGGGAGGTTGTGGCTGCTCCCTCCCTGGAGGTGTTGAAGGCCAGGTTGGAGGAGGCCTTGAGTGACCTGGTCTAGTGGGAGGTGTCCCTGCCTATGGCAAGAGGTTGGACCTAGATGATCTTTGAGATCCTTTCCAACCTAAACCATTCTAGGATTCTATTAAACCTTCCAAAATTTAAATCTTCTCTAAGCATGTTGAAAATGGTAACTGATAGAAACTTTGGCTTACAACCATAGTTTGTTTTGTTAGCGTATCTGAGCACTTGGAGGTCAATTCATTGCTTCAGGCCTAGTGGTGGAAAAAATGCACTAATCCATAGCAAACCACCAACTTCTAGGCTGGAAGCGAACTTGTGTTTGATGTGAAGCAGTGCTTTCCCTGACTCTGGCATAGGGCAGAGTTTGTGTTAGGAGAAAGTATATCAGGAGGGTGAAACTATGGAAGTTCTTTTGTAATAAAGGAGGGAGAGCTGCTTGTTTAAACTGCTCCACTTTTTCTACCTCAAACTCTTCTCAAGTCATAGCTATTATAGACCTGAGCAGTCAGAGCTGTGTGATAAACACAGAGTTAGCACTATTGCTTGTTGCTGGGTTTCAGTAACTTCAAGTACATGATGAAACAGGAACGCTTGACAAATGTGGTCAGTCTAATTCACGTAGAAAAGTACAGGATCTGTTCCATGTGGATTAGAAAACAAATATGTTCACTGAAGGGGACCTACAGGAAGGCTGGGGGGCGATTAATTACAAGGTCTTACAATTACAGGACAAGGGGCAATGGGTTTAAAGTGGCAGAGGGGAGATTTAGACTGGATGTTAGGAGGAAGTTGTTTGCAGTGAGGGGGGTGAGACACTGGCACAGGTTGCCCAGGGAGGTTGTGGCTGCTCCCTCCCTGGAGGTGTTCAAGGCCAAGTTGGATGAGGCCTGGAGTGACCTGTACTAGTGGGAGGTGTCCCTGCCCATGGCAGGAGTTTGGAACTGGGTGATCTTTGAGGTCACTTCCAACCTTACCATTTTGTGATTCTATGCAGGACTGTTACACAGAAGGCTCTGTGCTACATGTTTACATCTCAAAGGGAGATGATCCATTTGCTCTTAAGATTTGGGGTGTTTATTTTCCAGCTATGGCTGGACATGAGGAATATTTATTTGCTTTAGTGGGCTGGTTTAACTAAGCAGCTTGGACTTTGTTGCATGAGGTCTGTGATGCTTCTTAAGTCACAGCAGCCTCAAGCTGTCTTCCAGAGATTTGTGTTTTGTGTTTGGTAGCTACAACTTCTAGATAAACCTGCTGGTGTCTTTGAAAGCAGGCTGTGAATGTCAGTTTTGCACTGCTCTGTGGTATTTGAATGCTTATCCAATAGACAGAGTTGAGGGAAAAAAAAAACACAAATTACTGGAACCTTGCTAGAATGGCTTTGACTTTTAACCCAGAAATGCATATACAATGAAATGCTGGGAATACTTTGGACAACTAGATGATATTTTTGGAAATACTGAAAACAAACCAACTTGTGTCTAATTACTGGGATGATGATGGGCTATGATTTGAAGTTGTGATGGAGCCCGGGATGCTAACAGGAGCATGCATGACAGCATGCCAAGAAGACAGCACTTTATGAAAAAGGGAACAACTATGTTTGTTCCCCTAGCTCCTTTCTGGCTTCCAGAATGAAAAGCACCTTTTCTTGTATGTCAAATGGCACTTGAGGAGACAACTTCTGTTACAGCACAGTGGCTATTTTAAACTTCTTTCACTTAAGTTTTCTGGGTAGTCATCACAGATTAAGAACCTCTTATGCAGTTTCTGAGTTACCCAGCAACTGTGCCAGACTGGAGCGACACTCTGTGTTCTGAGAAGATGCGTCAGGGCGTAAACTGATGTCTACAGGGAAACCCTTACAGTCGTGCTGGGTCCCACAGGGAAAGGTCAATGACAGAATGACTGATGAAGGTGTAATCATCCCTGACCTGGTCCCAGACCTCTGATAGTATACCATTACTCACCTTATTTGCTGTTTTAGCTTTATGCTTCTGCTGAGGCTGGAACTGGCCAAGACAAACGCTTGCCTGATTTGCTTTGATTTCTTCCCAAAGAGCCAAAAAACATCTCTGTTTCCTACTATTGGACTGTAAGGATGTTGTTGGACTGTTTTGGGTTGGTCTTTCTAAGCAACCATATAAAGTGCTCCCTCTACTAGTTTTTTACAGAACCTTGAAGTCACAAGTGCTGTTTCAGAAGGTTAGATGTTTGTGAGAGGACTTGTTGACAGCTAGATTAAGAATGGATCTTAGAGATACTGTGTGTTGCTTAAAAATAAATAATCTAATCCCACCGTGCTGCCAGTGATGCTGAAACCCATGCTAATATGGGCTGTGAGCCGTTCATGACTGAAATGTGTTGACTTTCAAGCCCATTGCAGATCATAGAGAGCTTCTAAGTAGATTAGTGCCATAGGATCCATCACTGTGCAGTAGATGCTGGTGAATTGTCCTGAGTGATGTCATTCCATATGCAGAAGTACTGGATTTGGATTTAGACATCGTGGCAAAGCAGTAAAATACAGCATCTACCAGTACGATGTGGTGAAGTTGGTTAATGTTTAGATGCAACCAGATTCACAGTATCGCCAAGGTTGGAAGAGACCTCAAAGATCATCAAGTCCAACCTGTTACCACAGACCTCAAGACTAGACCATGGCACCAAGTGCCATGTCCAAACCCGCCTTGAACACCTCCAGGGACGGTGACTCCACCACCTCCCTGGGCAGCCCATTCCAGTAGGGAATGACTCTCTCAGTGAAGAACTTTCTCCTCACCTCAAGCCTAAACTTCCCCTGGCACAGCTTGAGACTGTGACCTCTTGTTCTGGTGCTGGTTACCTGAGAGAAGAAAGCAACCTCCTCCTGGCCACAACCACCCTTCAGGTAGTTAGTAGACAGCAGTAAGGTCTCCCCTGAGCCTCCTCTTTGCCAGGCTAAACAATCCCAGCTCCCTCAGCCTCTCCTCATAGGGCTTGTGCTTGAGGCCTCTCACCAACCTCCTTGCCCTTCTCTGGACACATTCAAGTACCTCAATGTCCTTCTTGAATTGAGGGGCCCAGAACTGGACACAGTACTCAAGGTGTGGCCTGACCAGTGCGGAGTACAGCGGGAGAATGACCTCCCTGCTCCTGCTGGCCACGCTATTCCTGATGCAGGCCAGGATGCCATTGGCCTTCTTGGCCCCCTGGGCACACTGCTGGCTCATGTTTAGGCAGGTGTCAATCAGCACCCCCAGATCCCTTTCTGTTTGGCTCCTCTCCAGCCACTCCGACCGCAGCCTGTAGCTCTGCATGGGGTTGTTGTGGCCAAAGTGCAACACCCAGCACTTGGATGTAGCTATGTGAAAGCAAAGTTCTAACTTAAACTGCAAAACTTCTCTGCATTAAGAGGCTGAAGTTTAGTACCTGCTGAACATCTTGAAGCCTTACAATCCATGTAAATGTGCACTGTAGCAATACCTGTAAATCCGTGTGTTGCAGACAGAATATGGTTACTTAGCATGTGGCTAATAATGAATAAATAGGTTAAGTTGGCCTTAAAAAATATTCTCCTCTTCCCTCTTCTGAGGGATCAGCCAACTGCATTAGCTTGATGTTGATCTGACATTTCCAAGATTTCTGAGTCTGTCCTATTAACAGCTTCCTACTAGGTTGCTACTTGTGCCCAGCCTCTTTGACAGATATCTTTTCCTTCCTGCATAGCCTTTTATCTCACCTGTTGTTAGCCAACACTCACCTGCACTGGAGTGCATTAATCTTCTTCTTTTGACTGCTACTACGTGGGTTTTCTACCTCCCACCAGAAGACCTAGGAGGCTTGCCACACTTCTTCAGCATACAGTGTAGACAGAACAGACCGATCTGGGTTACGGTGCCAATTCTGTCCTTAGGTGGGAAAATTGAAGTCTTGAGGTGCAGTGTGAAATGCCTCAGGCAGTGTAGGTGAATTGAGGGAGATTACCAGCTGGAATAAAACAACTGCATAGGTATGTTTAAGGGCATGATGCTGCACCAGTGTTCTACTTTCTCCCCTTGCAGCAGTATTTGCATATACAGCTTCTCAAACATCCTCCTATTCTCTTTTCCTATCCTCTTTCCCTCTTTTCCCTTCCAGTATCTTAAAATAGCTTCAGAGCTGCCTGGAAGGGCTAGCATAGGTTTGATCTCTACAGGGCCTGACAGTGGCTCTTCTGTTTTAGAGATTTTAGTGATTGCTTATGGAAAGATAAAATTTCCCATAGTAATACAGAAACACACATACAAATTATATTTGACACATAGGTATGAGTACTATTTGACCATCAGGATTGGTGTATCTTGTAACTGTTTTTTTCATCACTCTTTTTTTTTTTTTTTCCTTCTTTTCTTTATTTTTCTGTAACACTTTATGCTGCAAGCTATGGTAACTTGTTCTGTCTTGAAGGGGTAGGTGTCTGTGTTTGGGTTCCTTTCGATCTGAAATAAGGAATATTTGTGGTTGCTAATTCTAGTTTTGACTTCTCCTCCTAGTAAAGATGGAAGAGTGCAGAGAACTTCAAAGATCCTTTTGGCTTTTGTGTGGCAGTGGCCTGTGTGACCTCTTTCCTTGCTCTGTCAGACATCTCTTCCTGTTCCAGTGATGCTCCTGTTGGAGAATCTGCTGTTGCTGTCACCATTTTGGTTTCTCATCTTAGATGGCACTGCTTGTCCTTTTCTCCTGCAATGCTCATAGGGTCATTTGTTTGGTTGTTTTTTTTTCCCCTTCCTATTCTGAGGAAGTTTTATAGGGAAGTCTTACTTTGGTAAAATACTTTGCAGCTGAAGATTACAAGTTTTAGTGTTTCCACCCTGAAATGGTGGGTGATGTGTGACCATTTTGTTTTTTTTCAGGTAGTCATTAGAATTTCTCCATAATAAACAGATGTTTGTTGATCAGTGTTTCTGTAAAGTTTGCCTTCTTATGATCTTGAGTGCTACTGACTCCTTTACTGGTCATAGAATCATAGAATGGTACGGTTGGAATAGACCTCAAAGATCATCCAGTTCCAAACCCCTGCCATGGGTAGGGACACTTCCCACTAGTACAGCTCACTCAAGGCCTCCTCCAACCTGGCCTTCAACACCTCCAGGGAGGGAGCAGCCACAACCTCCTTGGCCATCCTGTGCCAGTGCCTCACCATCCTCACTGCAAACAACTTCCTCCTAACAACCAGTTTCAATCTCTCCTCTGCCAGTTTAAACCCATTGCCCCTTGTCCTGTCATTGCAAGACCTTGTCAATAGTCCCTCCCCAGCCGTCCTGTAGCGCCCTTCAGATACTGGAAGGCTACTCTAAGGTCTCCTGGAAACCTTCTCTTCTCCAGGCTACAGAACTCCAACTCTTGTAGCCTGTCCTCATAGCAGAGCTACTGCAGCCCTCTGAGCATCTTTGTGATCTCCTCTGGACCCTGGTTAGTCAAACACAATTCACCCACACCATTCTTCTATGTAACCTTGGTACATAGTGCAATTTTGAAAAGATTTTCTACAAGGTGCAGAATTTGTAGCTTCACAAGAAGTGCAGATCTTTAAGTACCTCAGGCAACCTGCAATGAAGATGATCTGTGAAATATGTGATGGTTATGAGTGCGCTAAGAATAAGAATTCTTAGATGTTCGCTCCATCATGCATTTGTGCTTCATCATGCAAGGTTTAACTTTTACCTGGCTTTTATTCTTGTTTCTAGAATACAGTACTGTCCCGAAGCTTCAAAAACCAAGAAAGAATGTGTCTGACGTGGTGCACATTAATAGATTTTGACTCTCAATATTAAACAAACAAAAATGAGTGGTAAAAAGATCACTTCGGACTCTCTTACCACAGTTGATTTAACTTTGGTCTTATTTTTTTCATACTTGCAGGTCTTTTTCAGCTGCAAAATTTGGCCACCATCTCAAAGGAACTCTTCCTTAATATATATAATATACTAGAGATGATGAGGTATCAGGCTTATTTCACAATTCCAAACTGCTATCTGCTATTAAAATCTATAGCATCTTCCCTTGATACTGAAGTGTCCATCTACCCCGGCACCTGCCAGATTTCACTTAAGTAATTGACAGTTAAAGGTTACCCACTCTTCTGTGAATGTTGCTGGAGACTTGTTCCAAAATCAGAAGCTCTTCCCTTTCCTGAAATAAATTCTGGGGTTAGAAAACTATGTCCAAAGTGGTCACAAACCTGTGCTGGATTATGAATTGCATTGTCACTTACGGTGTGCCTAAGCTTTTGTTTGGGCAATATGGACAAAGGAGTCTGCTTCACATGATGTAAGAAGTGTTTGCCCTAAGAAGAACAGAGGTCCTCTTGAACCAATTAGGCAAAAATAACAGCTGGGCTACCCACTAATAAGGAAGGTGCTGCTAAACCTCTTTTCATTGTGAGAAGAAATAAATCTTTTAAGGCTTACTCCCTTGCATTTTTATAGAGAGCAATTCTTTGATAAATTCAGCAATCCAGCTGGGTGATATGTGCAGGAAGACTGTGAAGAAGATAAAGAAACTTGTAAAAATAAAAAATGGTATTATAGCTGTTAGATTTGGCAATTATAAATGTTTCATTGAAGATTTCAGTATTTAGAGAAAGTTTTACTGTTTAAATTGTTAAGAACATGGAGTTTGGGGTTAGCACAACAGGCAGTCTCCCACGAGTTCCTTGTAGCATGTTCTGCATGAGCACATTACATCCTGAAGCAAATCTCTTCTGATATCTTCTTTAAATAAAGGCAACCCACATATATTTTTAGTAAGTCTGAAAGAAAAGCAGGAAGATTCAGAATATGGAGGTTAGAGAGGATTGGGACAGCTAATGCTAACTTTTTAGCCTTACCTTTTCTGTGGAAATATGTACAGCCTGGTCAAGCAGCTAGTTAGGGAATGCACAAATATTCTGACATATTGGCTCTTCCCGAGGAATCTCTCTAATGCCTGGTATGGAGGGATTTGAAGGTGGTCAGACACAAAGAAAGAAATATTTTGAATTGCTGGGTGGGTGCTCTGTACTGTAATTTACTGAATGTTAGTGGCAAATGATGCCTACAGCTATCTTTGTAACCATCCAGTAAGATACTCATCTTCCATAGATATAGAGTCATAGAATGGTAAGGTTGGAAGGGACCTCAAGGATCATCTAGTTCCAAACCCCTGCCACAGGCAGGGACACCTCCCACTAGTACAGGTCACTCAGGGCCTCTGCCAGCCTGGCTTGAACACCTCCAAGGAGGGAGCAGCCACAACCTCCCTGGGCAACCTGTGCCAGTGTCTCACCACCCTCACTGTAAAGAACTTCCTCCTAACATCCAGTATAAATCTCCCCTCTGCCACTTCAAACCCATTGCCTCTTGTCCTGTCAATGCAAGACCTTGTCAGTAGTCCCTCCACAGTCTTCCTGTAGGCACCCTTCAAATACTGGAAGGCTACTCTAAGGCCTCCTGGAAGCCTTCTCTTCTCCAGACTGCAGAGCCCCAACTCTCTTGGCCTGTCCTCAGAGCAGAACTGCTGCAGCCCTCTCAGCATTTTTGTGGCCTCCTCTGGACCTTTGTCCTGAATCTGTGGAGGACACTATTTAAGGACTAGAGTGACTCTGACAACTTCTATGCTTCTGAGATGTGTTCTGTTAGTAGTACCTCAGGTTATTTGGGAGAAAAGGGCAAATTATTTTTTTTCCCGTGGTCCTTACTGCCCAGATTTTTTAAAAAAATTGATTTTATTTTCCATAACCTCCTTTCACTAGCTTTTTAAAAATATGCATTTCTCAATAGAAGCAATTTTCTTAGATGGTGAAATTACAGAAGATGTGATGCCTGAATGAGCACTCAAGTGAGCTGAACACTTAACACTCCAGCACTAAGTGAGGTGCTGTGAGGTGTGAGTGGAAGACTTCTGAATAGAAGGCAAACAAAAATATTGCTAGTTTCTCAGATCTTACTGCTATTTACCTACTCTGTGGAAATGCTGCTTCTCTGCCTTTTTTCATTCAAATCAGTGGACTGAGGGAAAAGGAGCACTGTGTGCAGTTCTGGAGCCCCCAGCACAGGAAGGACATGGAACTGTTGGAGACAGTTCAGAGGAGGCCACGAAGATGCTCAGAGGGCTGCAGCAGCTCTGCTGTGAGGACAGGCTACAAGAGTTGGGGCTCTGCAGCCTGGAGAAGAGAAGGCTTCCAGGACACCTTATAGCAGCCTTCCAGTATCTGAAGATGGCTCCAGGAAGGCTGTGGAGGGACTATTGACAAGGTCTTGTAATGCCAGGACAAGGGGCAATGGGTTTAAACTGGCAGAGGGGAGATTGAAAGTGGATGTTAGGAGGAAGTTGTTTGCAGTGAGGGTGGTGAGACACTGGCACAGGTTGCCCAGGGAAGTTGTGGCTGCTCCCTCCCTGAAGGTGTTCAAGGCCAGGTTGGAGGAGGCCTTGAGTGAGCTGTACTAGTGGGAGGTGTCCCTGCCTATGGCAGGGGGTTGGATCTAGATGATCTTTGAGGTCCCTTCCAACCTTACCCTTCTGTGATTCTATAAGTTGTAGGTGAACTTGATGGCACAGTTACTGTGATATTTTTGGTTTTCCTTTGTCAAATCCTCAAGATCATTTGAATGTTGTTAGGAACGTCTGGCTTGGTAAATATGTTGTAGCTGGGCTGTCCTTAGAAATAAAAATTAAAGAACAAATTTTAAATTGTTGGCTGCTGTCCTAATGCCCTGGCTACTGTTGCTTTGGTCAGCGGGTGGCCCAGTCAGGCTTTCCAAAGCCAATTTTCATTTTAAGATTTTTTTTATTTATTTCTTTGAAATAGGCAAAGCCTTTGGAAAATGAGGGAGCAGGCTGCTTGTGCTTGCATAGATGAAGGCTTATATGTGCAACAAAGTAGCTGTAGAGTTTTTATATTCTGTTTGCAGCAATAGTAAACAGAGCATCTAAAATAACCACTTGCACATTGCAACAAACACATCATCATTTGCTTAAAAAGAGTTATAATTACAGTTGACGAAGCATGGACACCATAAAAAATGCATTAGTTTGGCTTGACACATTAATTACCTGTTTTTGCAGATGTTTTTATATATTGTTGTGTGAACAGTTTACAAAATAATTACAGGAAAGTCATATGGAAAATAAACTAAGTGGGTGGTTTCTCGCCGTAATATTTTCATTCATGTGAATCTGTGAGGCACAGCTGCTCTGCAGCAAATGCAGAGGGAGAGGGATGGGGAATCTTGAGGGGTTTTTATTCTAAGGTCTCTATGATCAGCCTTGCTACACTTTTATATCTTGCTTTAGCAGTGGAGTTTTTCAACGTGTAAAATGACACTGCTGGTTTAATCCCAGTGATCAGGAGAGGGGAGAAGCTTTGATCCTGCTCAGATGAAATGTAAATCTTCTAGTGTCTAGGAAAACAAATGAAAAATCAATATAATTTTAAAGCAGGATGATCTTTTATGAGCAGTTGTAAAGATTCATCAAAAGCTTTGACACAGTTTAAGCATTTCTTGTTTGCTGCCATTTAAAGAAAAATGCCTTTTGAAGTTTTAAACTGTAATTAAAAAAAAGAGGCACCTCTTTAGATTATTGTGGGCTAACTACAGAATGGAAGTGGGAGCTCAATATGCTCAGTGTTTAAATCAGAAGTTCTTAACTAGAAGTAAATGGGTTGATTCTTTTCGAGCATAAACATTTTGTGTAACTACTCAGTATCCCAGAGCAAAATACAATACTGCATTTTCTAAAAGTATGCTTGGAGTCTGCCTCATTCTTTTGACACCTGTTGAGCCTAAGGATTTGCTCTGCTACTGGTTTTAGTGATATTTATGTGGTTTTACATGAAGACTTCTATGACCTGAAATATGTAAAAAATGCTGAAGTGGTGGTTTTGGTGTAGTTTTTTTGGTTTTGTTTTTTTTTAATTTAGTGAGGTCTTTATTAGTACCCATCACCTTGTATTTTTAAGGCTCTTTAAGTAACTTACCAATTAATTTCTATTTAATTAATTGTCTATTGGTGAGACACTGGCACATCTTGCCCAGGGAGGTTGTGGCTGTTCCCTCCCTGGAGGTGTTCAAGGCCAGGCTGGAGGAGGCCTTGAGTGACCTGTACTAGTGGGAGGTGTCCCTGCCTGTGGCAGGGGGTTGGAACTAGAGGATCTTTGTGGTCCCTTCCAACCTTACCATTCTATGATTCTATTTAATTTCCTGTGAGATACTGGCTGTTCAGATGGGTGTTTATACTGGAGTGTATCTTTTTTGCATTTTCATGGTTAAGCTAATGGAAAAAAAAAAAGAAAACCAAACCCAAATCTTGCTTCTATAAACCCAATTCTCAAACATCCACCTGTTAAGGTATTCAGAGACTGAACTCTTAATGGTCTTAATCACAAACAAGATTCAAGAACTTGGTGTTTGTGAATCCACTCCCTGTTTTATGGCTGAAGATTCAAATAAATGAACAGTGTGCAAATGTTATTTAACAAATCCTGCAGGAAGGAAAAGTATAAGGAAAACTGAAATTAATGTCTTGTGAAACAAAGGGAGAACAAAGGAGGCAGCTCTGAGGGGACATCCTAGCTTGCTTGCCTTAATTACTGTAAAATTACTGAGGCATTGAAAAAAAGGCAATAAACATCCAAACTAAATACACATAACTAACAATTAAGCAGTGAGCTTGACTTTTATTGTAGCCTTAGACACTAACTTAGCAGTTTTTTATCAGTCTGCTTGAAGGAAACTGACTAAAGAATTTATTGTGGCTGTGCAGATGATTTGTTGTCCTTGAGTCTGTGCATCTAAGAGGATGTGGGCGATCACCACTGGATGGGTACCAGGTTTTATGGTGCTGTAAGGTGAAGAATAGTGATGAAAGCAGAAGTGTTTGTCATGTTTTAAGAACCTGCAACACACAGTTATAAAATACTGTGGATCTATTCTTTTCTGATAAAGCCAAATCAAGTAATTGAGAGTTTCTGGGTTTGTGTTTTTTTTGGTGGTTTGTGGTTTTGTTTTTTAAATACAGGATGGGAATAAGACTGGCAGTGTTGTGTAGGGGAATTTCACCAGGAGAGTCCCAGCAAATGAATGTTTATATTAGAGATGCTGGACCTGGCACAAACCCTCTTTGTCTTTAGAATGAGACAAATTGGTGCATATCCATAATACAGAATGTTGAAAATGCACTCAATTGCTGACTGTCCAGCAGCTTCCCAAACCAAGTGTAACCAAAGGTTTTGACTCTATGTCTCGGTCCAAGGAGGTAACAGATACTTTTCATAGAATCATAGCATGGTAAGTTTGGAAGGGACCTCACAGATCATCCAGTTCCAACCCCCTGCCATAGGCAGGGACACCTCCCACTAGTACAGGTCACTCAAGACCTCCTCCAACTTGGCCTTGAACCCCTCCAGGGAGGGAGCAGCCACAACCTCCCTGGGCAACCTGTGCCAGTGTCTCACCACCCTCACTGCAAACAACTTCATCCTACCATCCACTTTGAATCTCCTCTCTGCCAGTTCAAACCCATTGCCCCTGTCCTGTCCTGACAAGGAGCAGTTGGCATTGGAAAGCTGTGAGCAAGAGTTTTTGGCATGTTTCATGTTGCCTTCTGGCTATTAATAACATTCCTGTTATTCCTTTATACTTAAGAAAACCTATTTTATCAGTGTGAGGAATCAAACAAGTTTTTTTCTTTTGTTGTAAATGTCTTCTTGTGTCTTCTGTTATTGAGGGAAGTGCAGTGGTTTTTGTGAGTCCAGCATTTGGATCAGTGACTTGTATCAGGTGATAATCATAAAACGATTAAGTTCTTAATGTTACCATATGAACATATATTAGATCATAGAAATGAGGTAAGACTTTTTATTGACCTTAGTGCATAACAAGGCTTAAATTGTTTTTGTAGAACTCTGAGCCTTTTTTGAGCTGCATTTCTGTAGGTTTGTTTACAAATAACCCCAAGAGGGGGGAAAAAAAGTATAATCAGAGCTGTCATGTACTTTGATTACTTAGTACCACACTTTCTTTTTTCCCATGAGGTGAATCAAGTCCAACTCGTCGAGAAGCGGTGAAAAGGAAGACTGAAGAATACCTTATGCGTGCTGAAAAGATTTCCAATCTCTGCCATAAATCCTCTGAAGATGGATCTGGTGTTTCTATGGTAGGCTTTAAATTCTTTTTTTCTGAACCAGAATTGAGTGTAGTTATACTGTCTTGTCTTTTAGCAAAGCATATTTGAGATAGGTGTTCAAAAACTGCCTAAAATTTCTGGAGTATTTTGATGTTGTATTTTTATTCCCATTCTTTCCTGATCCTTGTTGGTTACATTTCACAGCATTATAGAGACTGATTGATTTAATACAGGCCTGTTTTTTCACATGCACTCCTTCTACATACAGTTTGTGATGTAATATGTGTTTAATAATTCTAAAGAATTTAAAGGTAAGGCAGATTAATGTCAGATTTTTTTTTTATTTTTTTTTTTGTTTTGGTTGACTTCTGCATGAGAATATTGATCAGTCTTGTAGGAAATGAGAGGGCTGTTGGTTTCTTTAGCCTAGCACATAATGGTGTGCCAGAAGTCAGTCAAGCATCTGGCAGGAGAATGAGATGAATTTCACACAAAAAAAGTAAAAAAAAGTACTAACTTGAACAGGGGTTCTTCTTGATCCCTTCAAATGTCTCTCTTGGTTAAGCTTCAGTGATCAGCTGCTGCTTGTTTTTTTTTTTTTTTTAAGAGTTTCCACAGAAACTTTCAGATTCTTAAGGAAATCATAGAATCATAGAATGGTAAGGCTGGAAGGGACCTCAAAGCCCATCTAGTTCCAAC
>VWYK01129637.1:311-16733 GCA_013399775.1 Semnornis frantzii | reverse complement strand
TAGACAGGACTCCAGGTGGGGTCTGAGGAGAGCAGTATAAAGGAGCACAATCCCCTCCCTTGCCCTGCTGCCCACACTGCTCTTGCTGCAGCCCAGCACACAGTTGCTGTCTGGGCTGCACTCACACTGCAGCCTCATGTTGAGCTTTTCATCACCCCAGACTCCCAGTTCCTTTTCTTCAGGGCTGCTCTCAGCCATTCCCTACCCAGCCTGGAGTTGTGCTTGGGATTGTGCCTACCCAGGTGCAGAACCTGACACTTGGCCTTGGTGCACCTCTGCAGCCTGTCCAGGTCCCTCTGGATGGCATCCCAGTTTTGCTCTCAAGGCTTTGAAGATCACATCCAAGATGTGTCCTAGCATCATGAAAGATACGGTCCCCAATTGGTGATTGTTGGGTCCTTCCACAGTAGGCCACAGCTCTGTCAGATTCAGAGGCACACAGAGATGTGATGTGTTTTTCTCATGGTGCATTGTGAGGAAGGGACCAGGATTTTTTGCCAGACCAGAGGAGCTGAAAGATCTTTCACATCCATGGTGTGGAGCTTCACACCTCAGGCCATCAGTATCTGCTTCAAAACAAGCTACAGCTGAGTGACCATCCTATAGGTGATAGATACTGAAGTCCCCAGATGGTGAGGAGGGATCACATTTTGATGTGCAGCTCTGCACTTGTGTTCATGACAGTGCTCTTTATTAATCCTGGTCAAAGTTAGCAGCATCAGCAGTAAAATAATTTCCATCAGATGATGTCTGAGTCACTGAGCTGTGGATAGTGCTCTTGCCTTAAATGAGATTACATGAGAGGCTCTTCCTCCTGCTTGGCTGGTGCTCTGCTTCTCTTGCTTCCCCTGCTCTTCTAACCACTGACAGTGATGCCAAAGCTGAGGCAAGAGCTGTTGCCATATTCCTTTGTATAGCTTGCAGAACTAGAATCTTCTGAAGGCAAGTGATGGTCATAAGCTGCAGAGTCTTTTCACAGGCCAACATCACAATCAGTATCAGCCTTTCTTACTTGAATTTAGAACATGCAAGCCAAAAGGTAGTGGTGGGAAGGGAGCTGGTAAGTAAGGTAATTCCAATTGTGCAGCTCAAAAGTGTAGTCTGGAAATGGTTTCAAAACGTAACAGATTCTAGCCACAGGAGAGAAGATTCTGGGATACTGGAGTAGTGTGTTGAGTGTTTGGACAGTCAGAGGCAGCCTGGCACTTCCTTTACAATGTATTTATTTCTAAAGGCAAATGGAGCTTTTGACTTTTTATTACCCTACTTCCAGTATTTGGTTTTTGTTTTTTTCTCCTGTATATTTAATGAGAGCTCTGCTTTCTAGTTATTTTTTCTTATTGCTGGCTAGATGCTGAGCTTGAATTTTTCCTCTATCCAGAGGAGTGGGCAGCTACATAGACTGCTTAATTGCTGTAGTTCTGGGAATTGCGTGTTTAAAGTTTGCTTCATGGCAGACTGTGATGCTTACCCATCACTGAGCTCTACTTTATTTTACTTTATTTTTATTTTTATTTTGCAACACTGAAACCAAAGTAGAATCATAGAATAGTAAGGTTGGAAGTGATCTCAAGGATCATCTAGTTCCAACCCCCTGCCATAGGCAGGGGCACCTCCCACTAGTACAGCTCACTCAAGACCACCTCCAGGGAGGGAGCAGCCACAACCTCCCTGGGCAACCTGTGCCAGTGTCTCACCACCCTCACTCCAAACAGCTTCCTCCTAACATTTAGTCTAAATCTCCCCTCTGCCAGTTTAAACCCATTGCCTCTTGTCCTGTCATTACAAGACCTTGTCAGTAGTCCCTCCCCAGCCTTCCTGGAGCCCCCTTTAGGTACCGGAAGGCTACTCTAAGGTCTCCTGGAAGCCTTCTCTTCTCCAGGCTGCACAACTCTCTCAGCCTGTCCTCACAGCAGAGCTGCTGCAACCCTCTCAGCATCTTTGTGGCCTCCTCTCAACCCGCTCCAACACTTCCATGTCCTTCCTGTGCTGGGGGCTGCAGAACTGTACACAGGACTCCAGGTGGGTTCTGAGGAGAACAGAGTAAAGGGGCAGAATCCCCTCCCTTGCCCTGCTGGCCACGCTTCTCCCAATGCAGCCCAGGACTCAGTTGGCTGTCTGGTTGCATGTGCACACTGCAGGTACTATAAAGAGAAAAACATAACCTGAAACAGATAAAAATGGAGAAGCTACTGGGAGCTGTGCAAATATGGGTATGATTGTAAATCATTTAAGGCAAGGAGTGACTATGAAGTGCATATATGAAATCCACTGTGTGTACACAGCATTACTGACTGTGCTGTAATTGTAGGTATTTGAGAGAAGGACCCAAAGATATGAGCTGGTTTTTTTTTTTTTTTTGCTCTCCAGATGTGATGGGTGCAGAAATGTGATTCTCTAACATTATTAGACAGCTATTAAGTTCTATAGAGATCTATGAACTTAATTCATGACTGAAATGTTATGCATAAGAGAGAATTTAGAAAGCTTGATTATCAAGGAAGCAGTTATAAAACATGCAGATAGAAGTGGAAATCTTTTATAGTAGTCTAGAGGATTTGGAAATGCTCTCTTTCATTAAATGTGTTCCTTATGATGCTTTTGAAATCTTATAATGAATAAACTGTGTTAGCACAAGTCTGTTTCAGAGCAAATATTACATTATTGCAGAAACACTGCACACTCTGAAAATACAACCCAACCAAAGATCTTCCTTGACCTTCCAGTAGCTTGCTAGAATGTGGAAGCTAAATTAGGTTCAGAGGAAAAAAATATGTGTAGATTTTTTTTTCCATACTAAGACCTTTAATAATTTTGTAGAATCTGGGGTGTTTCCCTTAACTACTGTTTGCACTTCTACTTGACAGTGTTTACATGACAAAACAATTATAAGACTCAGATAAATAAAGCAATAAACTCTTTTAAACATCAAGCCCAGTAGGTGAACACAAAGGAAAAGTACACTTTTCACCATCCTTTTTGACCGTGTGTGTGAGTCTTCCTTTTGCGTTTTACAGGCAATGATTAAAAAGGTGTTGATTTTTGGGAGAGAATTTGGAAGGAGAGAAGGTAGTTGACTGGCAGCATGAAGGGGAACCAGCTTTGGGGAGGGCTTCAAGGAGGTACTCTGGCCTTTGGAAATAGCACAGTGAGGATGCTGAAAAGAAAATGTGAGTGGAGGAACAAAGGAAACTACCTAGTTCAGAATCTTCATTTTTTTCCTGGAAATTTCTGATCTTAAGGGAAAATGTCTTGATTTTCCCTGATACAGAAACATTTAATCCACATCATAATTGCTTACCAGCAGTTTTCCTTTGTGACATATTTGTTAAATATTGCCTCAGGATGCTGACAAATTAGATGAATGGCTTTTTCATCTTAGAAGCCTAAAAACCAAAGAGCTTCACCTTCCTCTTCCTTTCCCTTTGTGCAATACAAGTGTATTCGGGGAGGCCAGGTTATGCTGAAAAGCAGTTTGGCATTCAACAGTTCTGCAAATGAATCTCTCTTGTTTGTGAAGAAGAGATCCAGGTCTGTGGTTCTAATGGAAGATGCTTGTTGAATTTTTGGAGAAAGATTTAATGAATCCTCTCAGTTGGCAACTGGAAACTTCTGAAAATGTTTGTTAACATGCCAGAGGTGTATGCGATGCTTAAGAGTTTGATCTCTGTCCCAGAAGACCTCCTCTTGAAATGTCCTTCCCTCCTCTGACACACAAGCTTTGAGTTTTCCCTGAGAAATGACAAAAGGTAGCATAGACAAAAATCTCTGCATATTAACTTCTTAAATAGTTGTTGTTAATTTCTGGATTAATGATACATAGCTGCAACCTTTTTCTCGGGCAGTTTCAGGAATCGTTTCTGTTGTGCACCTTATTAAAAGGATTTCATAAAGTTAAGCAGAAAACAAGGCAACCTAGTTTATAGTTCTGCATTTTATCTTTTTCAGACTTACAAAACCTTCTCATTTGCTTTCTCCTCCTCAGTGATGTCTGAATTATTTTGTGTCCAGAACACCTGTAAGGCTTTGATAGGTTATTGCGATGGTCTAAGAATTGATGAATTGATTACCAGGTTCCATTAAGCCTAGAAAGTATGAAAATTCAATATGCTTTTTTTCTTTTTAAAATCTTTGTTGTCAATTTTCTCTTGATTTTTTTTTTTTTTAAATTTACTTGCAAGTTTATTTGTGGTGTGTTTTGAGTGTTTTTGTTGTGTGGTGGTTTTTTTGTTTTTATTCCTCCCCAGTAAGGACAAACAGAAAACTTCTCCTTTCATCTTCCCTCTCTCTGATTTATGATAAATTTAGTTTCCTTCGTCCTGGCATTTGCTTCAGCAGGCAGTCTTCCTTCAAGTACCACCCTGATTGATGTATAATCTTTGATATCTTCCATTAGCCTCCAGGATCACTAAGTTCAAGGCCCTCTTGGAACCTAAGGAGCCCTGCCGAGGAACTGAAGGCCTTCAGAGTCCTTGGGGTGATTGACAAGGTAATTCTTCAGTGTCTCTTCAAGAGTTCAGTCATAAATCGACTGCATGCTGACATTTTGTCTTTGAAGCTGTGGATCTTAAGGATATGAAACAAAAGGGGAAAATGACTCAAATACATCTGCACTTTAAAATAACAAAAGTAGAAGAAAAAAGGCTTTTATCTAAGCAATTCATGTAAGGTCATGCAAAATATATTTGAGCTAAAGGATGAGGTACATGTTTGGTAGCATTCAATAGAATCAGACCTGTTTTTTTAAAAAATGAAGTCATAGTTACAATACTGGTCTAAGGATGAGCTGAATAATATGGTGTGGATATTTGAAATAGAGAAGGGCAGAAATTTTGACTGTCAAACTGTCACTTGAAATAGGAGCTGGGGCGGCCATGGGACTGTTTGCCTTCCCTGAGAATTTGGAATTGAAATCCCCCACCAAGGCAGAGATTCAGTAATGAAGCCAAGCATTTTTTTTTGTTTGTTTTTTTTTAATTCATGCAGATAATGTCTTCCCGAATCCCAGGGTAACACTCCTCTCTCTGTAAACAGTAAAGAACCATATGGATTTTTTGCAAGCCTAATTAAGAGACTGGAAGAATTGCTGCATTGTTTTGATAACGCTGATTAGTTATCACCTTACCAAATACTTTGAAGATGATGTATTATTCAGCAATGTGACAGTGGCTAATGCAGACTGTAAAAACTCATTTCCTTTTTGCTGTGCCAGTTCCCTTGTGCCTTTTGCTAGTTCTTTATGTGGTTCCTGGATTGTGCAAGATGTACTGATGCATGGTCAGTTGATGCATTTCTAACATGCATCAGAAAACCTCTATCTAGTCTCTTAGGGGCTGTATGTCTCTGTTTCTTTTTCTTGTTGTGCTGAACCTAGCTGTGGGGAATGGTTTTTGGTTTTCTTTGCCTGTTTTGTTGTGATTATGTGCATAAGTTGATAACTTCTCCGCAGAGGGCTTGATACATTAGGTTTTATGGTTGGTTTTATAGCATGCTAGGTTTTCTCAGCTCTGACTTCATATTTGTTGTGTCTTCTTCCCTCAGTTGTAAGTACAGAATTTAGCCTGTGTACCATGCTGTATATGCTTCAGAGAGGCAATCTGGAAAGATCACCTATCTGTTGGATTAGTAGACCCTAACTAAATTAGTAGCCACTAAATGGAGGCAGCAGGCATGGACTTTGTGAATTAGTCTGACAGTGTGAGGCTGCAGAAGTGTTGGATATGAACCAAGAAGCCAAGAATGGCCTTTTTTTTTTTTTTTTTTTCAATTAAGCTTGTGTNAGATACTTGGTCAGTATGAAACTTTTGGTGTCCTTGATGTTGTCAGATCTCCTAGATCTCCTTGGGCAGAGCTCTGTTAAATGTCCCAAGAGAGAGATGAATGTGTCCAGATCTTTGAGGCAGAATCAGGGCTCTGGTGATGACAAAAATATAAGATCTTAGTGTTGGAGATATGCACAAGGAGTAACAGGCCCGTGTGTACAGCTGGTATACTCATGTGTAAACAATATTTTAGGAGGTAATGCTTAATTATTTTATGAAAAAGTGAGCAATATTATTCCAGGTGTGTTTGAACTCTACCTATCTCCCTCCAGATCCTCCTTATCATGACCTTAATTTTATTCTGAGCGTGCTGTTTTCATGTAGTTTTAAGTCTTCATAAAGTTATGAGGCAAAGGAAAAGCTGCTCTAAGCCCAATGTTCAGAGCTAAATGCATGTGAACATGAAGTGTGTGCATGTATCTGTGTGCTGGAGGCTGTGCCTCTGCTTTTGGGTTGGAGCACCATCTCCCTTCCTTCCTCACCGTCACTGTTCTTCTCCACCTTCTCTTGTTGCATATACCCTAAAATGTCATGGAGAAATCCAATTAGGTGTGCCAGGATCCTTGCTGGAGCCAGCTGGGTGACACAGTGTGTTTGTTCTTGAAAATGGATTCTGATGTTCAGGGCCAGCCTTGAAGATGCCAGCCTTTGGGCACAAGTCTGTAACACACTCAACATCACCTAGAGTTTTGCCTGAAAGTACTCTTCTCCTATTCTAACCCTGGGGTAGCTGCTTTGGTTTCAGCAGAACATGGATGTGTGAATAGTAATGTGCCACTGGTGTATTTTGCTGCTGTCTGGCCTGATCCTGTAGAAGGCTGGTTTGAACACATTGAGTTAAAAATGGTGATGATTGGTTTGCAGACTACTTGTTCTCCCACTGCTGTGTGAAGCCCAGAGTGGTGTCTGCTGACTGCAGCGCTGCCTCAAGAAAACCAGCTGTTAACCTGCACTCCATCAAATGCTGAAAGGTTCAGTGCTTTCCCTTAGAGTAATGTCAGTCTTTGTTCTTCTTTTGAAGCCCCTTGAAGTGTTTTGAATTGGCTGTATTTTCACAGACAAAATGCTTGTTGCTACCTGAAACTCTGGGTTTTTCAAACTATTTTAGCCTAGGCAGTAAATGATTAGGCATGTAATTTCAGTCTCATTTATTCCCAGTGTGCCATCTTTCCCTCTGTCTACCTTTCCACCTTCCTTGTCACCTGAATAATTTTTGGTGTGTTGACCCTTTTCTGCTGAATATGAGAGATCTTAGCATTATTAAACTCGTTAAAATAGTGTGAAAACTCACAGAATGACTGTATCTGTGCCTTGCCTTACATCCTTCTGCTTCTGCTCTCCTTCAAAGGCTGTGGTATAAACCAAACTATTTTAACAGACCCTAGAGGACCTACTTCTTCAAGGAACCCAGGATTCTTGAATTCTATTACTGATGCTGTTTTTGTTCACTTCATGGTGTCAAAGGTTAGCTAGGTGATGTCTGCAGGTATCTTATGTGTTTATTATGGGAAGAGTCTAAGTAGATTTGACATCACTATTTTTAATTATAAAAGTTGCTTTTGTCCTGCAAATGTTATGGACTTTGAGGTGCTACTCATTGGGCAGCAAACTCTCATTAGTGTGACCACACTGAAATCAAGCAAATTTCTGAATGTTATATATGAGCACTGTTATCACCAACCAGGAATTATTGTTTATTTTATCAGTTGATGTATCTAAAATCAAAAACACTTCTTGTGGAATAGCAAAGATTTTTTGCTTTAGAAATTTGCCTAATTAAAAATTAAGGTTGCGTATTCTGTGCTGAGTTTCTGCCCCAGGCAAATTTTTCTTTTGTAGCTACAACTGGCCCCTGCAGAAACAACTTTGTTATGGTGCTGCTGGATACCTTCACAATGCTGTTTTGAACCAAATTTCTTATTATCTAGACCCCTCTGTTATTACTCATTCAATTTAAAGATTCATCTTGAAAGCAGAGTGCATGAAGTAATAATTATGCCTCTATAACCAATGACTGTCTTTTATGTCTCTCCTACCCCTTCCCCTAGTCCCCCATCAAGCCATATTGTCTATGCTGGCACTGGTGTGACTGTGATGAGTTGTTCTGCCTGTGAGTTGGAGCTTGTTGTTCAATACACTGTTTGTTGAGCTTTATGATACAATCTGAAACTTTATAAAATAAAATACTCTCCTCAGGGCTTTACTGAAATTATTTGGGAGTTTCTGAAGAAGATCCTAGAATTCAATAACTTATTTTCTGAAGAACTGGGAGCAATTCTGTTAAAGCTGAGTCTAGGTTATTTTTCATGGCTGTCATTAGAAGTCCTAACCCTAATGCTAGTACATTTTGATTAAACTGACTGTAGAAATATGCAAAAAGACCTCATCAGTATTATTAATTGTTTAGAACATGTGATTACTACTTGTCTATTTGATGAGTGGAAGTGCTATTAGGCAGAGGTATGGAAAATATATCTGTGAAGTTCATGTGAGTACTTTGCAGACCCACAGTTGGATTCAAACAGGTTCTGATTAGCTTTAATGGAATTAAATCAGAGGGTAGTGCTCTGTACAGTTCTGGAGCCCCCAGCACAGGGAGGACATGGAACTGTTGGAGCGGGTCCAGAGGAGGCCACAAAGATGCTGAGAGGGCTGCAGCAGCTCTGCTCTGAGGACAGGCTGAGAGAGTTGGGGCTGTGCAGCCTGCAGAAGAGAAGGCTTCCAGGAGACCTTAGAGTAGCCTTCCAGTATCTGAAGGGGCTGCAGGAAGGCTGGGGAGGGACTATTGACAAGGTCTTGTAATGCCAGGACAAGGGGCAGTGGATTTAAACTGGCAGAGGGGAGATTTAGACTGGATGTTAGGAGGAAGTTCTTTATTGTAAGGGTGGTGAGACACTGGCACAGGTTGCCCAGGGAGGTTGTGGCTGCTCCCTCCCTGGAGGTGTTCAAGGCCAGGCTGGAGGAGGCCTTGAGTGACCTGTACTAGTGGGAGGTGTCCCTGCCTATGGCAGGGGGTTGGAACTAGGTGATCCTTGAGGTCCCTTCCAACCTTACCATTTTATGATTCTATGATAGGAGACATGGGCTGTGTGCTGTGCATGTGTTTGTCGTGAACTTAAATATTTGGCATTTCATTTTTGAGATGAGATTGAGGACAGTTGCAGTTGTGAAATTTAGTTGACCATAGCAGATGTTTTCTGTCACCTGGCTCTCAGGTGCGCAATGCCAAGCATCTTTAGATCATCTTACAGATTTGAATGAGCAACTATGTGTACATAAGAGAATGGGGGAAAGGGAGCTGTAATAAACAGCATAATTGTGTGCAGACATTCATTCTTGATTCAGTACAATACTTACAAAGAGAAACTGATTGAAAACATCTTAGAATGAATTCAACTGACAGATTTTCCTTATCCAAACATGCCATAATGGAAAACTAGCAGTGGCAAAAATGGTTGAAAATCTTAAACTGAGCAATAATAGTAACTATTAATACAAACAAAGGAACTTCTAAGTGTGTGTTTCATGTTTTGATAACCTTTTATTTTCTTAATCAAGTTGCCAAGTCTTACAAAATCAAGTCAACTACAGAGTTGATGTCAAAACTGATTTCTTGGCTCACTACCTTCCTTCCCCTACCTCTACAGGATTATTCCCACACTACGGTCAGGTTTCAAACCCCAAGTAACAAAGCTTGCTTAACTTCAAAATCTGATCTCTCTCAGCTAGAAATAGTCCTGTCCCTTTTTCCCTGCCCTCAAACACCTGCTGCTTGTTTTCCAAGTGGCATTTTCTGAGTGCTGCGTTGTTATAGCACTTAGTCTCTTTCTTGTGTGTCTCACTAAAATTTCTTCTGACTTAAGTGAATATTTTGTTTCACCTAAAACATTTTTTAGGTGAAACAAAATATTTTGTTTCACCTAATTTTGTTCACCAAAAAATGTTGTTCACATAAAACACTCTTAAGATTGGATAAAGCAGTGCAGATTTTGCCCTTTCTGTTATAAAAGAGAAATTAATCTCTTGATTTTTCCAGTGCAGGCTGAACTATCTGAATCTTCTGGGCTCCAGAAAGAAATTTTCTTTTCAACTAAATTTATTTCAGTTTGTTTTCAGTTTGTATTAAATAACTTAATACATAACTGGTGCAAGGCAATTACTCTGTGATGCTTTGTGGCAGTTTGTGCTGTAAACTGTATTCTCTAGTAAAACCTGCCAGAGATGCTTCCTGGGTTAATATTTCTAATATTTCACCATTTGTCAGTTGTTGGCCAGTTTTTAGTTTGTTCTAAGGAAATGGATTTTCCTTTATGTTAGCAACCAAAAAAGTAAAATTTGAATATATATACTGTTTCCTTAGCATTTGTGTTATTTAAAGCTTTGTCTTTTAAGTACACTGTGATTTGTAATCACAGAGTATGAGTTGTAAATTCCTTAGAAGAATGGTTTGAAAGGAGGAATAATTGCTGAACCAAAGAGAGTTCATATTACACAGGTACAAGGATAAGCAATAATAGCATTTTTTTTTATACATATTAGCTAAATGTAACCTCTTTTTATAACAAAAGGGAGATGAGTGAGAATCTTTCTGGTGTAATCTGAAAAGTGACAAGAATAAATCTGCGTTAAGTAGATCCTTTAATCCTGATAGCCTTGACAGCCAGTACAGCTGAAGAGAGTGGAGGGAATTACATGCCTGCTTCTGTCTCATGGCCACAAGTGTGCGCTGAGTGTGGCACCCGGCTGTATGCCAACCTCTGCTAAGGGTTTCTTGCAGCCCCAAATATTCATTCAAGGATCAGGTGACCAACTTGACTCACTCTTGGTGGTCTGTCAGTGCCTGTAATGGACTTTTCCAACTGGTGAGGTGAATGCAGGGAGAAGAATCCTGGGTGACTGTCTTTGAGCTTGCATAATGTTTGCTATGGAATCTATCCTATAAGTGTGCGTTTGTTTAGGAGATAAGGACCAGAATAAATAGATGACTCACTAGTAATGTTACTACATTTCACTAGTAATGTTTTTACATTATGTGTTCTAAGTGTAGAATGGCAAATTTAGTAAAAAGATGGAGCTGATTTTAGCCGTGTTGTGTTTTTAAAACCCGTCTGGTATCTGGTCCGGCAGTTAGAGATCCTATTCTGTATTCTTTGATCATGCACAAGCTATTCTTCAACTCATGTCAACGAACTTAAAAGCCATGCTTTTGTAATCAAATGTGTTTTGAGGAGTTGGTTTTGATCTGTTTTAAAACCTACTCAAGTAAAGACAAAGCACAGGTATGTTCTGTGCCACATCCTGGGCGTGTGGAGACTGGAAAAAAAAAGTCAGTATTAGATATGGGGTGAAAGAAAAAGGAGGGGAAGAAAACCTAGAAAGGAAGGGTAACTAGGGAAGCAAATGTCTGCAGTGTGACAGAAGACTGCATTTATGTTAAAGCCACTTGCAGGAGAGCAGTGTGTTTAGAGCAGTCCTTAGTTCTTCCAGTGTTGTCCCTTGCGACCTTGGTTGGGTGATGAGAAGGGTGACTGATGGTTCACTACGTTCTTTTTTCCTGGTGGCTTGCCTGTTGCCTGCCTCTGGGTTTGTGATTCCCCTTATGCTGACTTCTGCAGTGTTCCTTCGGTCTCTCATCTCAGGGCTTTGATGCATATGTTCTGAAGGTGGCCACCGTGACTTTGGGTGGCAGCAGATGGTAAACCTTCAGGCTGCCACCGGCTATACTGGTGTTAAGTTGGAAACTTAACGTTTGATGAAGAATCAGTAGTGCATATGAAAGGACTTTTTATGGCAGAAATACCTTTTAATTAAAATAAATTAGCATACTGAAACATTTGCTAATTTCTCTGCATTTGAAGGATCTTAAAATTAACTGCTTTCTTAAAGCTAGACTATGGTTATTTACCAGACAATTAATTGTACCTCCTATACTGAATTGAATTTAATTTATTTTCCACTAAGCTGTAAATCAAATCTAAGAAGCTATTTTTTTTTTTTTTTTTTTAAGTAGCTGCTGTCAGCATCAGAATTAACCCTTGACTTAGTGGAAAAAAAAAAAAGAAATAAATTGCAAGTAGAAACTTCTGTTTGGCATCGTGGAAGGATGCTGCTGAGATGCTGCTCTGCAGTGCAGCTGTGTTCATTTGTTTTTTGGGATGTGCCTGAGAGCTCAAGTGCTTATACCAAATAAGGTTGCCTGTGCTCCTGAAGACACATATTTACATTAGATATTTATTTGTAGCAATTGCTATTTACCTGTCAGTGGATTTGGCCGCATTGAGGTGATTGTCAGTGCAGAAAAATAGAGGAAGAGCAAGTAAGCAGCAGCGCCTTAAAAGCCAGCATGATGTGCAGACCTTGACTCTGCTCATATATTAGTATTACAAATAGGATTTTGCCCTGTCTCTTTTTGTGTCACAGTCTAGTTGCTCAGGGCCCAGGAATGCCCTGCTGTGTGTTCTTCTCCCTCACCTCTGAGACAGGATGCTGACTGTTAGAGCTGACAACTTATTGTTAGGAGATACTAAATATTACAAGTTACACAGTAGTCATCATCAGCGAAAACAGGTTCCATCAGCCTGTGTAAACTCAGAGCAGCCTAGTCTAACGTGAGCATCTCTGCTGATCCGCTTTGGAGAAAAGCAGTATTATGCCATAGGGAATGCTATGTGGAATCCTGTTGTGTCCCATTGTGCCATTAAGATGGAGACTTTTCATTTTGCATTTTAAAAATAAACCTTAGAAAAAGAATTACTGAAGCAATCCCTTTTGCAGAGGGAAAGAAGTGTGAAGGGGTGCAAACGGGAAAGACTTGTTGTGCAGCACCATTCTCTAGAAGTTGCCTGTTAAGCATGTGGTGAGGAGAATGAGTTGGCATTCGGGTTGATGACAGGCTTGCTGTTGTGTTGCCCAGGGAGGTTGTGGCTGCTCCCTCCCTGGAGATGTTCAAGGCCAGGTTGGATGAGGCCTTGAGTGACCTATGCTAGTGGGAGGTGTCCCTGCCTATGACAGGGGGTTGGAATTAGATGATGCCTGAGGCCCCTTCCAACCTTACCATTCTATGATTCTATGTCCTCCTGCAACAGCCTGGTAGCACATCTGAAAGCTGACCTGGATAAAAAGTCAAGCAAATACAATTGTGACCATCTCTTTCCTGGTCTTATCCCTCCCTCAAATGTCAGGTTCCTGATAATGATTTATTAATTGACACAGTCCTTTAATTCTTTGGGTGAATCCGGTTAAACCATCTCTTTGTGACACACATGCAGGGTTCTTCCCATTAAAGCAAGTTTTTGGTTTGATGGGCCCACTTGAAATCTGCAGTATGCCAAGGCCAGATGGAGCATCAACAGGTGAATTTCCAAAGTTAATTTTATGGCTCTTGCTGGGCTTCTTAGACCCTCTTTAGGTAAACAGCCTTGCAAAAAGATGAGTATCGAATCAGCAAAGAATTTTTCTACAAAATGATGTGGAGCTGTAGATAAGCAACACTGGGGCAAGGTATGATGCTGGATGAGAAGGAAAAGGAAAGAAGCTGCTTAGACTGGTTAGCTTATTTAGGTAGTGAACCTCAAAGGCACACAAACATTGTTTGTTGTTATGAAATTGTCGATGCTACTTTCATTTTGATGTTGTAATACAACAACCGATGAAGCTAACCCTAAAGGGACCTGTTGTCTGCTTTATTTATTATGTTAGTGGTACTCATTCTATAGGTTGTCTTACAGGACCAGGGCTCAGTAGTCTGTTCTGTTGCACCATATGCTAATCCAGTGCTGATAAGCAAGTGTGAAAAATGAAAGGGAGGAATACATTAATTGTGTTTGTGCAATAACGTATCCTATCAAAGGTAATTATTTCATGACAGTTTTAGTTCTAGCAGTTGTTTTATCATGGAATAAAAGATGGCTTTAGGAGCCTTTTATTGGAAAGACAATTGTATCAAATTAGTACCAAATTAGATTTTTGTCTTTATAAAGGTGAGCAAACCCATGAGCAGTTTTTAAATTGGTGTCTTCTACTCTCCAAACGAACAAATCCTGTTTGAGGGTTAAAGAAGCTATTGTTCTGTCCTTTATGCTGACAGCTTCATTACTGATTGGCCTACTGTTGGTATTAAAAAAAATAAAAATGTTTGGCTCCTTATGATCTTTGTGCATGCAACTATAATATTAATACAGCCCACGAAACTGTTCATTAAGAAATGACTTTAAATGAGGTTGATGCTTGTAAATCTGGAGAGATACAGATGTTAAATACTGCCATTCCTTTTCATAAACAGCCGTATGGCTAATCATTTCCAAGTGGCTAAAGCTCTTGTTAGCAGGAGTGCTGGTGTGTTTAGAATGGCCCTATAAATAACTTTAAGAACTGAAGTTGAAGGTGCTTCTTTTAAAGACTATTGTTAACTAAACATTATTGCCAAACAGATGGAAAGCATTCACTAGCCTGATGTTTTTAGGTCTAATTATATTATCGCCAGTCCTGTACGGCTCAGTTGAAAAGGTGTATCCAGAGGCCAATTTATAATCATTTAGCCAACACCTGTTTGGTAGACATTGACAGTCAAAGGGCACATTTAGAAAAAAAAAATCACATATGTTCTCATATTTATTGCTTCAATGTGAACAGTGTCTGTTTACAAACTTGAGAGAAGAAGGAGGAGAGTGACTGCAAACACATAATCATTTCTGAACTGGTTTTGGCATCTTTTGGCACATCTTGTAAAGTGGCTTTTATTGTTATTTTAATTTTCTTTATTTGATTTTTTTTCTCTTTTTTAAAAAAATTGTTTTTCATTTTGCACCTTTTGGTTAAACAAGGATAACAAACCCAGTTTAAAATTTGTTATTTATTCAGCTGATTTCTAGAAACCCCAAGTAAGAGGCCCGACCGTGCGTTTAGCAAACTCCATGGACTTTCCCTACCATGCCCTTGATATGAAAACTGTCATTCCTTTGTCAAAGAATCTCAGTAACATCAACTTGTCTTGACTCTTTATTTACTTGTGTATTTAACCAAAAGATCCAGAACACATTTTAAAATTGAGTGCAACCCTAGTAAAAGAAGAGGTCTTTGTGACAACGATGCATCTGTCACTATTTCTTTTGGTGAAATTTGATGGAGAAGAATGATTAGAAAAGAATCTGATTCTTCTTCTCTTGCTTGAGATGCTTAGAGTTGTAATGGGAGAGACAAAAGGCAGTCTTTTGAATGTGGTGACCCCAAAGAGCAAAGAAGAGCAAAGAAGAGCAANGGGGGGGGAGCCAGCACACCCCATCCCTTCGATCCTCCCTCCCTGGCTGTGCTGCCCGTGGGCTTTTTGCATGTCTCCGGCTCACCTTGCTGTGGGTGTTGCACAGGATGGCTCTTTCTGCACATCCCTTGGTGGGGGAAAAGTCATAATGTCAAGCCGGTAGATTTCATCCTTTCAGAGACAGCTGCGTGACTGCTGTGTTGTTGTTCTCCTGTCACCTGATGAATCCAACACTGTTTCTCCTGGCACATCATTCCTCTACAGGAAGTCTTTTCTGAAGCAAACTGACTTGGTCTTTACTGCCTATTGTTTTATTGGCTTCGAGTTGCTGCATCAGGTCTATTGAAGTCAAAGTTTGGTAACGCCAGTTGTCGTTTGCAGGCTTTTAGGTGCTGATTTTGGAGCCTAACTATTTTGTTATAACTGTATGTGAATATTTATCCTGAAAGTTTACAATGTCTATTCTACATAAAGAGTGCATGCACACTCTTGTTGCTAGAGTAGGGTTGGGCCTGTGCTGCTCTTGTGTGGCTGTCTTACACCTGATGCTTTCCAAGTAGATCTGTGATCTTGGAGTTTGAAAACCTTTGATTCCCTATCAAGGCAGTTTGAAGACAGAAAAGCAGAGGTTTCCAACTCCCTAAAGAAGCAGTTTCCTAAGTATATATGCACATACATATCTGGCAATTGTTTATGTGTTGAAAACAAAACAAACTTGCAGGTATTCATTATTTTAGTACTTCTCTCATTGCCATGCTGTGTAAAATGCTCTCAGTAGAGGGGCTACAAAACAAATGGCAGTGGAGGAATGAGACAGCAGTTACTATACAGTTGATAACACTTTTTTTTTTTTCCCCTGGACATGTGCATGTTCAACTTGTAGTTTAGCTTGCTGGAAAGCAAAGCTATAGCCACTCTGCAAAAAAACCCAAACCCCAAAATACTCAAGCAACCCAAGCTCACAAAAAACCCTGTCTGATAACCTACAGGCAGGCAATACATTTGCTGTATAGGAAACCTGGTGGGGAAAAGTATTGCGGTGGTAAGGCAGGTACAGTGAGGATTTAAGTGTAAGTAGCGTAGGAAGGCAATACTATGTGAAGGTTATTTTTTGTGCTTCATCATGTTGCTGCCATTGCATTTCTATAAAGCATTATATATATATAGGTTATTGCTCTAATGATAAAGTACTGGATATTTCTGTGACCAGGTTAGAATTCGTTCTTTAAATTAGCTAACTAGGAATCAGGTGACATTGTGGTAGTTCTCTAGAGATCTATATCCTCAACTGCATTTCTTTCCTAAAAAAAAAGAGATTGTCCAAGTATGCTACAGGGCTCAAAG
>VWYK01129620.1:0-11060 GCA_013399775.1 Semnornis frantzii | reverse complement strand
GCTCTCCAGCAAGTTGACTGTGCCACACAGCTTGGTGTCATCTGCAAACTTGCTGAGGGTGCACTGATTCCTCTGTCCACGTCACTGACAAAGATGTTAAACAGCATACATATAATTGTTATAATTCAATAATGAATCTATGGTTGCTGTTCTAGATACATTAACAGTGGACAAAATTCCTTGGATATACCTGAGCAGTTCATTCAGCTACTTGGTCAAAATTAGAATGGATGAACTGCTGCTAGCTCCTCTTCCATGGACACTAGGCTCCTCAGCTATAAATGTAAGCCTTTTGAGCAGTCCCTAGAATTCTACTACCTCTTCTGTGCATACAGGTGCTCTCAGATACTTTCTGAAAATTTCTTCCTGCCGTGCTCTTATAGTGTACAAGTCAATTCAGACCATCAGATTACAGACATAATGGGTGATAGATGGCCATCAGCACCCTGTTACTGTAACCAAGCCCAAGACTGGACTGCTCATGAGTCCATATAATAGATCAAGAGGTAGCCCAGACAACCTATTCTGCTTCAGGTCAGTCAAATGGCAAGATAGGTGAATGATGGTGTCTAGTCACACAGCACATTTCTCCCCTGCATACACTAGTGCTCAGGCTACATCTGTGATTTCCCACCCAGAAACACCAGCTGGATCACTAGGAGATAAGTGTGAAGGGTGCTCCAAAAACCAAATAACAAAGTGTGAATTGGATATAGCTTCATAAGTAGTTCAACCCACTTGTAAACAGCACTTTTGATCCAGACATTAAAGCCAGCACCTTCTTTTTGGGTGATTGCTATGCTTTCCTTCTGAAATGGTCCTATTCTTCACACTTACCACAAAGATTGGTTGGGAGAGACTTTTTGTGGTTCAGAGAACAGATAAATTGTAACTGAGATTCTCAGAACCAAAGGAATCAGTTCCCTCATCCTTTCCCCTCCCCTTACTCCTGTTATGCAGATCATTTATTAGGAAAGATAACAATCAGGTCTTTAAAGGCCCTTTAGGACAGCTGCATATAGAGTAAGGACCATATAGAAATGAACATGCCAGGAGGCCCTCACCAAAGCTGCTGTCTCAGTTTGGTTATGCATTCAGGTACATCAGCAGGTACACCCAGGCTATTTCTTGAAACTTTTCTTTCCAACCAAGCAGATGAACTGAAATTTCCTACTGGATCTTTCCTTTCAACTTGACAGAGGGAAGCTGAGGTTATCCTCCAGTCACAGGATTGCAGGAACTGCATCCTAACGTGCAGGTCTGCCTACCTGTTGTTCAACCTGGTGCAATAGGGACATCTACGTTAGAGAGTCACTTGCAATACGAATACTGCTTTCCCTCTGTTTCTAAGTAATTTGTCTCTGAAAAAAAGCCTGATCAGTTTTCCCTGAAAAGTACATAGCCTTTTCCCCATTGTTAACTTTAAAATATTGCAATTAAATGGTGAGGAAAGGAAGAAGAGGGATTACTGACACATACATTTTAGCCAAGTAATCACAATGGAAGCATTCACCTTTCCACTCATTTCAAGATGGCCATGAACTTGTTATGTAGCTAACTCTAACACACTAGGATAATATATGACGGTGAATCATCTTAGTTTATCCATTCAGCTTGCCCTATGAGTTTACAAGGGCTTAAAATCTATTTGCTTTTCACCTCGTTTAGCTTTGATTTAAAGGTATGACAGCAAATAAATGGGTGCTATACTTCAATGTCTCTCTATATGGAGTAAAGCATGTCATACTTTGTGGCTGATGTTTCTGCCCTAGTGTGTGTATAGGGGTATAACTCCATGAATATAAGGGACGAAGGCAAAAGAGTTCTATGCCTGATACAAAGGCAACATTAAACATTTGGATCCTGCCCACACTGTCTCCACAGTTTGGTTGTTTAAAAATTGGGGGCTAGGCTGTCCTACCACACCTCCACTCTGAGTGCTTCTGAGACTGCACAAGGCATCAGAAGGTCCTGCCTTGTCAGGAACTTGAATTTCTAAGCCTAGGAAAGGTATGAAATTACTCTGGCATAGATTACAGTATCCGGGGACAGTTCTACCCAGTGTTGTGTGCTTTCGCTGTTTGGAACGTGTCTATTTTGTTATCATTTCTTTTATAATATCATACAGAATAACATGTTCTCCTTCCCTTTAATTCTCCCCCAAGTTTTGCTGATACCATATCAGATTTTCCCTTGTGTGCTTTCCAGTTGATCATTCCCTTTACTTCATGTACATCCAAAATTACATCATAAAAGTCAACCAACCAGTGCCTCATCTGTATGGAAGACACCAAAGATAAAGCTAACTTCTTTCTTTCTTTATTCAGTTTTCCCATAATCTTTAATCTAAACAGTTTTAAACCCAGATGACAAGTTCAGTGATTGTTACTTTATGTCTTGACTGTTGAAAAAGGGCTTTAAGAATATATTATTTTCGTTTCATGGATATCCAGTCTCATCGCTTTATTCCTTTGAAATCAGTTTTGTATCTGTAGAACTTAAGAGCTGCATCCTTAATCTTAACATCCTTATAAAGATTTTCAGATTTTTTGATTGATTCACTTATGTTAATCTAGAGCCCACAATATCTAACATAAAATTCTTTTAAGGGCAATGTACACTTTCAAAGGAAAATGTTGCAAAATATCTTAAACTCATGTTCCTCAACTTCTGGATAATTATAGCTGTCTCCTTTTTTGAAAATGTGGCTTTTTTTTTTTAATACAACATTCTTTTTTCTTCAGATCATTCTTTGAGGTACACAATACAAATGATGCAAAGATAACCATCACCTCGTGCCATTACCATGGTACTTCAAGACTTCTTTGAAATATCTGTGGTGCTGTAAGGATTAGAAGGCTCCCAGTTTGTACAACAGGGTCTTTCATTTAATTCAGACACAGCTACTGCTGTTTATTAAATGCTTTCAATGAGATGGCACCATCACAAAGAAGCAAAAGGTTGCCCCATTCTTACTGTCACTGCAAATTTTGCATCCTGCTGCAGCTCAGGGGTCTGCTATCTTTTACAGCATTACTTTCTTTGCTAAGTGAAATATTTAGGGTAACATCCTGACATCTTATTCACATCCTGCAATAACAACTTCTACTAATATCAATAAGACTACTCAAAGGCTGAAGGCTTACATAATATGTTTGAGTTAGGCAGAATTCAATCCCTCAGAATTTATCTGCATTTCTTGTCCGTTTAGTCTGCTTGACAAAGCTTTATTAGAACATCCATAAACCAGCACTCTGCTTCATCCCACAGAAAAATGCTGCTGTTACCAGGATAACAGGATTCAAAACAAACTATATCCCCTCTGAAGTAAAAGACAGAGAAATACAAAGGGAAACAATTATGAAAGAACCACTAATTTAGTTATCAACAATCTACAAAATCCATATGAAGCAATTATTTTGTTGAAAAGCGAGGAAGGAAATTGCACTACAGTCATTTTCACAGTGTCATTCATAAAGGGAAAAAATGTTGGGCTGGGAAGTCTGACAAAGTTATGATGACCTGCAGCTTTTATTGGATTCTTTATTAATAACAAAAGCATCTTAGGATAAATATTCAAACAGACACATTTGCCTGTCTAATCTGAGAAGCTGCTATTATGGCTTTGTCCAAAGCAAATGTGCTGATAAAAGAGACTACATATTGTGCCAGTATACGCTGATACTGCTGATGTCCTTCAAGGACCCTTCTCTGACTTTCACAACTTCTTTCTCTGCTCTCACGCCTAAATGTTTTTCTCCAACAAATCACAGTACTTCCTCTACAAGATGTCATATCCTGAATCCAGCCAGCCTTGCAGACCTCAGGTCCTGAGAGACCAGAAATCCCTAGCAGACCTGCAGAGTTCCCATGTGCCACTCTTGGTGTATGTGTTCACAGGCAATTGTAAGAAATTTTTACCTTTTTGCCCTTTTCTCAGGTGAGCTGGAAAGGCAAAGAAGGTGGTTCAGAGACCTGAGCAGAGAGACAAGACAGCTCAATCTGGGGAGCCCAACAATTCTAGTCTCTTGAAGATATGCTGAAAGAAATAAGCCACAAATCTCTTCATATTTATTTATTTATTTATTTATTTATATTTTAAAGTTACTGTTTTAATGGGAACACATCACATTATTAATGTAATTGGAAATAAAACAAATTCCAGCAGACAATTTGGTACAGGATTGTATAGTACTGTACTCCATTTTGCAATATGGACACGACAGATGAAAGAGCTACTGTGAACCTCACGTGACTGAAGCTAAGAAAGTTGATGAAATTGGAAGTGTTTTGTATTTAGACATTAGGGTGAGAGAGTTGGGGATGTGCATCCAGGTGCTGTGCAAAATTTCTAGAAACAGAGCTCAGGTTCCACATAGCAGAACCCTGGGGGTTATAATTAAGATCACTGACTAGTCATTTTAATAAATATTGTCCCAGATCACACTGATAAATCTTGCAGGTTGTCTCTCAGTGGTTCAGTTTCCTTTACAGAATGCAGGGAGCGTGAAACTTGCTTCTATCAGTTTTTTGTTTCTTTTCCTCCAGTAAGCATGTCAGGGCAGGACTGTATTTGTTCAGTACCTGGAGAGCTGGACTCATACACAGTGTTTAGATGAAGCTGTAATAAAAGTCACAACAACAGATTTGCTTTTCAACTTCTTGGTTGTGTGCTGCTATAAATTTAATACAGAAGTGGGGCTTCTGCTTTCTGCTGTTGATCAGAATTTAAAAATGCAGAGTCACAATAAGAAGTTAATAAAAATAGAAGAGGTTGTTCAAGCTCTGACCAGTAGTTTTGTCAGTACATTTGTTTGTACCTGGGCTAATTCATCCATACCTTTCTGGAAATTTTATTGTATTGTGTCATTTGGCATCAGAGTTTTTTCATGATCTAGAAAATAATCAGTATTTTAACCATTTAATCTTGTCCCGCACACAGCCAAGATGTGTATTCCAAAAGTACCAGATGTTTTACAGTCCCAGGTAGGTGAAATGAAGTAGAAAAGGATGTCATTTTGATGACTGTCTTTATGGTATATTCCTACCAGTTGCTCATTTGAGCATCTGGGATGACAGTAGTAAATAATGCTTAGTAGTCCTATACCATGGTACATGTTCAAAATGAAATGTTAGTAGTAGAAGGTTTAGAGAGCTCCGAAATAGTGAATATGTACCAAAGGGAGAAAGTTAACCCCTGCCTGTGATAAAACCATGGCAAGCTAAGAAGTGTCCTCTGGGGAGTGACTGTTTCCTGCTCAGAAAAATTATTAAAAAAAATCTTTCTGTGACTAGGTAAAATTAGATGTCTAAATGTATTCCAGAGAAATTAGTGCTGGGGGAAAAGTAATTGTTTAATTTCTCATTACAGATCAAACTTAACATCTGGTCTGTGTATATATCTAAATTCAGGAAAGACCTTGGTAAAAATTAATAGTTATTTTACTTATCTGTGAAAATCAAGATACTTGCAGTTCAACCTGACATCACAGAGCTGTTGAGATACTATGGAGGTGGAAGACTTCATAGTCTTCTCTTCCTGATATTTCAGAACAGACAAAACTGGAGATACCTTGCCATATTATTTTCATAAGACAAGGTCTAAAGCTGTAGGTTTGAAGAAATACACTTTGTTTTTGAGTCAACTTTGTCGTATTTCACCTAGAAGGAGCAAAGCGTAAAAGGAAAACCATGCTATCAATATTTTGATTATTTAAGTGTTAGTATTCTGCCACAGTAGAGACCATTCACTTGTGTTCCCTAGCTCCCTCCTCCTGGCACAGGGTACTGGACCTCAGATGGTAAACCATTTCTCCCCACTCTATGCAATGCAAAACTCTGGTCTAAAACCTGCTTTTGTAGAGAAAAATGAGTTATAAACCAGTGGAATTGAACACAACATGTTAAATATCCATTTTGGAACACAAGGGATGATAAGATAAATATTAAAAGTCATCCCAATAATAGCAATGCATAAGATACCTGATGATTCCCAGAGTGTTTTTAGAAAGCAATGCATTGCTGCAGTGTGCAGTTGAAATATCACCCAGTGAGACTCCAGCATAATTAAGCAATGATTAATCAATACTTAACTAAAGAAATTAAGCTCAGGAGAAACAATTAATTGAAGTTAAGTGAACTTTGACAGCTCATATTAAACTAAGGCTCTAATTAACACAAGCATTGTGCATCCTCTAAATAGAAGGATGTGCAGGCTTCGGGGGCTAAGGATAAGGGCAAGTGTTATTCTGCAGATTTCTTGATGATGAGGAGTCACTGATAAAGAGCTTCATTTTAAGGCTTTGAAAGGAGAAACTGATTTTTCTTCAGGTGTCTAAGATGTTATTTGGTGACTTGAATGTGAGAATGTAACATCTGACACTAAAAGTAACTATCTAGATGAACAAATGCAGAACCTCCTAGCAAGGTTTTCAGCCTGGCCCCATGTACATTGGGCTTGTATATGTGGGATAAAGGTGCTGGATGAGGTGAGGGGGAATCACCTTAAGTCCGTGCTATTGCAAAGCTCCGCAGTATCAAAGTACCTTGTCCTGCATTGCCGAAGATCTTCAGGCTCCACATCTCAGTTTCCCCATGCAGCTATGCCCTTTCCCTGGCTAATGGAGCAGTTTTCCCCGCTGTCTCTGGGATATATTTTACTCCCTTATTGAGAAGGAGGAGAGGAGGTGATGTAGGCCTGAAGCAGGGATCTGCTGTTGATGAACACCATCAGCTGTGGACGCAGACCAATTGTGCTATGGGAACGGTGGGAAGGGAGGAGGTCAAAGTGGGCCACAGTGCTTCCGTGTGTCTCCCACTGGATTACTCTTAAGTAGCCAGAACTGCTTAAACCAGAGCAGAGGCACTTCAAAGTGAACAAGCTGGGAACATTCCCAGCCAAGTACTGGGCTACTGGAGTGTTCAGGCATCAGGGAAGAGACAAGAAAATGGAGGAAGACAGACCAAGAGAGTTGGAGTTATTCAACCTGGAGGAGAGAAGGCTCCAGGGAGATGTTAGAGCAGCCTTCTAGTATTTGAAATGGGCTACCAGAGGGCCGGGGAGGGACGTTTTACAAATGCATGGAGCAACAGGATGAGGGGTAATGGCTTCAAACTGTAAGAAAATGGTTTCAGATTATTTAGGAAGATTCTTTCCCATGGCAGTGGTAAGGCATTGGAACAGGCTACCCAGAGAGGTTGTGGAGAATCTAGGCCTGAAGGTGTTCAAAGCCAGGTTGAATGGGGCCTTGAACAAGCTGGTCTAGTGGAAGGGGTCCTGCCCATGGCAGGAGGATTGGAACTAGATGATCTTTAAGGCCACTTCCAGCCCAAACCAGTCTGTGATTCTGTGGGATCTCTCAAAATCTTCATTCAAACCTTTATCATGAAACCACAGAACTGGGATAGCTGTTCTAACCTGCATGAGGATTTATGTACTATCTGGGAGACAAACCTGGTGAAGGGAAAGAGAAGACTGCAGGAAGGGAAGAGCTGTAAGCTACCACTGCTGTCTGTTAGCTTTCAGAAACTGAATTGGCACTGGTTCTGCTTCAAATAGCCAAGCCATGTTCACTGAGCCCAGGCTGATGATGAATTTTGGGCTCTGGACCCAACTCCATCAGTCCAAACAGTAGGCCTTTTTCTTACCTGTTTCACTGCTAGTGAAGCATGCCAGGGAATGATAACATAAGCAGTTTACCAGGTAGGAAAGGTACTGGGGCTATCTCCCCACCTGGGGCTGAGTTGCAGGCATTCATCACTTCCTCATGCTCAGCCTCAAGAAGATGCTGGTCTGCAACCTTGAAGACCACCTTTGACACAAAGATCATGATGCCCAGCAAGAGAATTAGCACAGACCATTATTTGGCATCTCTTCCCAGGGTAACATGCACCATAGGGATTCACTGCTGGACTCCCCTGTGAGGTGCAGGAAGGGGAGTTAGGGCTTGGTTTCAGCCTTGAACACCTGCAGGAATATATCTCTCGAGAGCACACGGGACAGGAATTGTGCTTACTGTTTTTAGAGACATTGTAAAGTACAGAAGTGAGAATGCCTAAAAAACAGCTCATGGTTTAATTGCTTTGTTAATTGCTTTGCCTCTGGTGCTCCTGCCCCTGGAGAGAAAGGGCCTGAGAGTTATCTCAGTCTGTGCTAGTTCCCCTCAGTGATGAGCAATTATCTCCCAGGCGGTGACTGCCAAATGTGAATGTCGAAAGCTAACTCCATTCCAAGTGATGGATGAGCATGAAGCTGAACTTCATCCCTGGAATTAGCACTCAAATTAGGATCTGACATAACTTTATCTTTGTAGATTTGGCCCGATTTTAAGCAGTGCAAATGTTGAGACCTGCCACATCAAAGACTCAGGCTCTGATTCCAAATCCATTACTGGAGCTTGTGTAAAAACCTGGTTGGATATTTACAGGTCTGATATTCCTCTTGTTGAGGCATCTACAAGATTCCTGTGGCCACCCAGGATTCTGGGTGATCCTATATGGAGGTGATGTCATTTCTTCAGTCACTTCAACCAAACCTGGGCTAATCCAATCCAGTGAGTCTCGTGCTATGGGGCCAAGGAGGAGCACATGGAGCCAGGTTATGCAGGTCTGGTGAAGGTAAGGTAAGGTATGCTGCTTGGAAGCCACAAAAGAGGAAGAGCAAGCTGAGAACTTGGACTGTTTTTTCTCTTTGAGTACTGTGCAGCAACAGCTCAGTTTCAGTCGAGGGTACCTGCACCATGGAGGAAGAGGTTTCAGCCTGCAGAGATTTCCAGATTTTAATGAGATAGAGAAAGAAAGCAACGACAAACAAAACATCACCTCCATGCCAAAAATATAAGGGAAGAAATTGCTTTCCTTTGGGCATATGGTAAGGCAGTAGCAGGGTAAGGCCTGTACTGTTCCCATTAAGCACACCACCTTTACATTAAGAGTGTCTGACCAGGCCTGTGATGTATAAAGTGCATGTGGATGAGTTTTCCCAAGCTGCTATATAAATGTCCATTATTGCTGTTCTCTTGCCTGTCATATTTCCTCTTTATTCACCAGGTGGTGGGAGCTGTCTCTGGTTCATCAATTAAAGCCAAGAGTGATGATTTCCAGAGGTGGTGTTACTTAGTGAAAGAAATTCATCCTTAGGCTAAAGGACAAAGCACAAGGCCTAAGTGTTATTTAAATATCTCATAAAACACATACTGGCTTTTTAACCAGAGTGAAAATCACCATTTGCTAACATAGGAAATGTTCTGCTTTCCTCTGCCTTCCTCAGTCTTTTCATGATGATGAATCTCTTTCCTCTTGCTTGCCATTATTTCTGTAAATGAGAATATGCTGTAGCATTGCTGAGGTTTGGCTAATTAAATCAGCTCTTTCTTATCTCATTGATCTGCATTTTAAAGCTGACTTGATTAAGGATGGGAGACTATATTTGATTAGAAATATGTTTTTGCTGGTTAGTTACATCAAAGGAGAGCAGAGGAGCTGAACTCACATGGCTATTGTTCCTCATGGTTGTTAAAAGGAAAGTAATGTGACGTAAAAACCAACCCCCAAGATGCATTTCTTACTCATATTTTTTCATTGCAAATGACAATAGCTGGAATAAAAAGGAAAAAAAGAAAGCTAGATTAAACCACGCTGTGAAAACCTTTTCACAGGCTGTGTGGTGCTATGGGTAGTGCTTTACCAACATCAGGCAGAAGTCATGCTAGAGCAGCAATTGCTTCCTGGGTTTTTTTGGGGTAGTATCAGCAGAGCCATTCAACACCTGTGTCCAAACCCTTACCTGGGCTGGCAGCCACATCAAAGGCTCAGCGCAGGGCCTCATGCTGGTCCTCTGCGTGGGAAATTTTTCCAAATGTTGTGCAGTTTTTATGGCACTTCCGAGTGACATGTCTCTATATATTGGTAAAAAAAATACTGCACCTGTTGTGATAAGGTGGCAGACTTGTTCATCAAGGTCCTTCATTATGAAAAGTTTTTTGATAGCTCTGAGGATGCCTCATCTTCAGCCCAGAGAGGGCTTTCTCAGAGGAAGGAGGTGCAGGGCAAAGGACAGAGAGTGGAAACTACCAACTTAATTTCTCTTTCTCTCTAAGTTTTCCAGGAGGACTCCACATCATATTTTGCACCATAACTTTGTAGATGGCAAGGAAAATAACTCTCTTGTGATCTCCCATATTGTGCCAACATGCAAGCATCAGAACATCTCTGAATTGCTCCTCAGTAGGATTGAAACTGGATCAGTGGCTTTAGTCTTGTATATTACTGTTTGAGGCATCTAGGAGATGCAGAAGAGCCTCTTAGGCCTCCCTCCTGAGGTGTGCTGCACTCCTCAGAGTGACTTCAGGGAAGGTTTCTCCTCTCTGTCACCTTGGTACACATCTATCATCACACACACTGCTCAGTTACTGCTCTTTACTGTTTCACCTCAGGCTTCACCCATGGTCCTGACTTGAAGTTGCATTCATTCCCTGAAACCAGCATCCAGATGATAGTCATTTTGTCAGTGGTTTAAACAGCTCCTTTGGAAGTACTTGTTTTAAGTAGGTGTCAGGATACTTACACATATTGCTTGGCTCTGAGGTCAAGTTAATAGAACAGGAGTTACAGACAGCAGACAGAATCCCATAGATCTGGCACATTCATTTGGAAATGCAGCATAGCCGTGACATGAGCTAGGAGAAGAGAGATGTGAGGCTTACTCCTGGCTTAATACTATGCAATATTTAGTTTTATTAATGCAATATAATAGGTAAGTAAGAGGACCAGAAGATTAAAGAAATTTTAAATTTCAGCTTTGTGAAGAAATAGACCATGGTTAGGCATAAGACACAAGACAACATTAACCATTGTCCCATGATCTGCCCAGTGCAGTTCTCTGAATACCAAAAGCAACTGCCTGAGTGAGTTTCTGTCTCTAGCAGCACCCTTCTAGTCCCCTATTTTACCTGAAATTTTCATGCAAGAGGCTTGCAAATATTCAAGCATGTAGGAACTCTATCAAGTTTCATGCTCTCTAAGGCAGTAGTAGATGAGAATGACAAGCTAATTGCAAGAAG
>VWYK01129619.1:0-29605 GCA_013399775.1 Semnornis frantzii | reverse complement strand
TGCAAGGGAATCCAGCACTGCCCACATTGCCCAGGCAGGTGACTGAGTCACCATCCCCGGAGCTGTGCAAGAGATGTGGAGTCTCCTTCTCTGCAGACATTGCAACCCCCCCTCCCTGGCTGTGTTCCTGTGTGCCTTGTCCTGGGTGCTGCTGCTCTGGCAGGGGACTGGGTTGGATGCTCTCTGGAGCTCCCTTCCAGCCCCTGACATTTTGTGACTCTGTGATTGATTCCACAGTTCCCTCACCTAACAGCCGTGGTCCTGGTGGCCTTTGATGGCAAAGGTACTTCTGGGTAATCGTATCAGTGGTCATGGGAGATCTCATGGATCTGCTGTAGAAATGGAGTTAGAGAGCATTTCAGAGTCCCAAAGATCTGGTTGGGTGTAAGTGGCTTTAGGAAGTTACTGGTTGGAAGTGGCTTTAGTAGCTCTCATAGTTTGGTTAAGTGCTAGCTAAACATCTCCAGCTGTGGGTAATCCTCAGGACTTAGCTTTCTAAGACCCGTGAGTAATTCTTGTCTCCAGTGAGCTTAAATGGTGCAGGGTGACGTAGCTGAGAGACCTCCAGTCCAGTTCCTCAGATTTCAGCCCGGCCTAAGGAGAGGCTTTACCTTGTGCTCTGTACAGTCTATAGAGCCACAGAATGGGTTTGGGTTGGAAGAGAGGTCCAAAGGGCACCCAGTCCAGCCCCCTGCACTCAGCAGGGACATCCTCCACTACAGCAGCTTGCTCACAGCCTTGCCCAGCCTCACCTTCAACATCTCTAGGCATGGGACCTCAGCTCCCTCCCTGCTGCAGCAGCCTCCTGATGCAGAATTTGTTCCTCACAGCCAATCTCAAGCTGCTCTGCTCTCATTTCAAACCATTGCCCTCGTCCTGTCCCTGCAGACCATTGCAAACAGTTCCTCTGCAACCTGCTTGCAGCCCCTTCAGGTCTGGCAGGCTGCTCTTAGACCCCATCCCTGCAGACATTCAAGCTCAGATTGGATGTGTCCCTGGGCAGCCTACTCTAGCTGGAGGTGCCCCTGCTGGGGGTTGGAAAAGATGCCCTTGGAGGGTCCCTTCCAACCCAGTGCAGTCTGCGACTCTGTTCCAGTGCTTACTTGACACAAGGTCAGCAGCAGTGAGAGCGTGGCTGGGGACAGCCCAGGGCCAGCTTCAGCTGGCTGTGCTGCGGGGCTGTGTCAGAAGGATTTAGGCAGCTCTGGGGACCTTTGTTCTGGGAGACTCCTGTTTGCCCAGAGACAATGGCCGTGCCGGTGCCGGGGCTGGCAGCGGCGGCAGAGGGGCACAGGGCTGCTGAATGGGCCCAGCCGCTGCGCAGATGGAGGGATCAGCTGGGGACACAAAGGGAAAGCTGCTGCCAGCACATTGCTGAACGCAGAGGGGCACACAGCGTGCTGGGGCCGGCTGCCACGCCGTCACTGGGGCTTAGTGACAACTTTGGGTCCCTCGGGAGCAAGGATGCAGCCCCCGTTGAAAAGGAGGAGAATGAAAGCAGCCTGTGGTGAAAGGTCAAATCCCAGCAGGGTTTGGCATTGCCCTCCTACCTGCCTGGCTGCTTCCATGCATTTAGTGAGGAGCTGAGCTGCGTTCCAGGGGATAACAGGATCCCAGGGAAGATGCTGGGATCCCTCCTTCAGCATTTGCACTGAAGGAACTGCTGTGCCTCCAGAGGTGTGTGCTGCCTTGCGAGCAATTTGGCATCTCCTCCCACACCGCAAGGGCAAAGTGGTGGTTTTGAATGCCCAGGGCTGGTTGGAGAAGGCATTACAGAATCACAGAGTTTTAGAGGTTGGAAGGGACCTCCAGAGAGCATTGAGTCCAACCCCCCTGCCAAGCAGGATCCCCTAGGGTAGTCCACACAGGAACACATCCAGAGAGGGTTGGAAAGTCTCCAGAGGAGACTCCACAACGTCTCTGGGCAGCCTGCTCCAGGGCTTTGGCACCCTCACTGTAAAGAAGTTTCTCCTCATGTTGAACTGAAAGCTTCTCTGTTCAAATTTGTACTTGTTGCTCCTTGTCTTATTGCTCCTGAGCACCAAAAAGAGCTTGGCCCCCTCGGCGCCCACCCCTCAGATATTTGTATACATTGATGAGATCCACTCTCAGGCTTCTCTTCCCCAGACGAAGCAGCCCCAGGGCGCTCAGCCTCTCTTCACAGGGGAGCTACTCAAGTCCCCTGTCACCCTCGTCTGTCTCTGCTGGACTCTTTCGAGCAGGTCTCTGTCTCTCCTGAACTGGGGAGCCCAAAAGCTTCGTAAGCTGAGGGATGGCATTCTTGCTGCACCAGTTGAGTGGTCTCAGCCACTGCCAGCCAAGAGTGGGGTGCATGTGGGGAGCAAACCTGTGCCTCTTGAGGGCAAAACAGGGCCTGGGGCAGAGGTGAGCAGAGAAGGTGCCAGGGCAAGGCCCTGACTCAGCTGCCTTCTTGGAGCAGCAAGGTGCTGAGGCAAGCTGGGGGGTGCCATGTTCTCTGGCCAACCCAGCCACTCACAAACACGTTTTTGTCCTCTTGGAGTAAAATCCTTCTTTTGGAAGACACCAAGGTACTGTCTGTTGCCTTGCTGGTGGCATCCTGCCAGGCCTGGGGTTTTAGCTCTGCTGGTGGAAGGGGTTTGGCCATTCCTAGCCAGATGACAAAAGGAAATAGCAACAATGCAGGAAGTCCTCTGAGCTGCTTTGAAGATTTTCCAGGACTTCACTACTCTCTAAAACTTAAGAGGCTTCTGATCTCTGGGCTGAATGGATTTTAGCCAGTTTATAACCATTTATTCTTGAACCAACACCAATAACTTGCCTTTGCTTTGGCCTTCTATCTCCACACTACATTTAGAGAGGACTCCACACTATGTTCAGAGAGGATTCAGACACTGGAATGAGCTGCCCAGGGAGGTGCTGGAGTCACCCAGCCTGGGTGTGTTTCAGGGTGGTTCAGATGTGGTGCTTGGGGCTATGGTTTAAGGTGAATCTTGTAGAGTAAGGTTCTAGGCTGGACTTGGTGATCCTGAGAGGCTTTGCCAACCTGCATGTTGCTGTGATTCTGTGACTTCAGTGCAATCCCTCAGCCTCCTTTTTGCAGACTGAAGCTGAAGTCTTCTCCCCTTGCAAGGTAGGTTGACAGATCCCCAGTTCCTAGGAGCTTTATTGCTCCAGAGCTAATTATCACAAATGAACTGGAGTGGGTTATAGAGCTGTGCCCACCTAGGACTTGTCACTTCTGCTAGGCTGAGTAGGAGAGCTGTGTTTGTAGATGTGGAGTGCCTGCATTGTTGTATGTGCCACATTTTTGTACAGTTGAGTCCTTCCCTCTGCTCTCTTGAACGCTTTGATTTTTTATTTTTATCTCCCCCACTCCTTACTATATGACAGAACCCAGGTAACTTTGTCATTCCAGAGAGGTCCTAATCAAAACTATGGATCGCAGCTCACCAGAGAAAAGGCCTCAGATGCAGCCCTGGAAATCCCCCTGGGCTCAGATTTTCATCTCTTAGGGAGAAATACTTGTGAAAGTAATTTCACCCCTGTCAGGGAAGCGAGAGAAAGGTTTTTGCAGGGAGGTTGCAATTTCAGAGATAGCAGTTTTCAGAGAAATTAGAAAAGGTTACTCCCCTAAAGCAGCTGCTGCAGGCAAGCAGCAGAACAGACTACTCTGTAATTTACACAATCACAGGAGCACAGGATGGCAGGGGCTGGAAGGGAGCTCCAGAGAGCATCCAACCCAACCCCCTGCCAGAGCAGCAGCACCCAGGGCAGGGCACACAGCAACACAGCCAAGGGGGTTTGAAATGTCTGCAGAGAAGGAGACTCCACAGCCTCTCTGGGCAGCCTGCTCCAGGCCTCTGCCCCCCTCACAGGCAAAAACTTCCCCTCCTGTTCCCCTGGCACTTCCTCTGCTCCAGCTTGCCCCCAGTGCCCTTTGTGCTGCCCTTGACCACCCCTGAGCAGAGCCTGGCTGCATCCTCCTGACACTGCCCTGCACATCTTTAGCACAGCAGGCTCCTCTGCTGCCAGCTGCCAGCCCCAACTCCCTCAGCCTGGCCTCCTGGGAGTACCAGGATGAGAGGGAATGGATCGAAGCTTGAGGAGGGCAGATTGAGACTGGAGATTAGGAGGAAATTCTTTCCAGTCAGGGTGGTGAGACAATGGCACAGGTAGCCCGGGGAGGCTGTGGATGCCTCCTTCCTGGAGGTGTTGAAGGCCAGGTTGGATGAGGCTGTGAGCAACCTGGGCTGGGGGAAGATACACCAATGTCTCCGTGTGCTCCCCATGCTGGGGACACCATAGGATGCACTTTGCACTGCTGTTAAGGGTGCAGATGAAAAGGCAGGGGCGCAGGTGAAGGCATCTGAAGGCTGCTGTGTGAGCAAGCCTCGTTCTGCTTCTGAAGCACATTCAGTTTTGCTTAGGCTGCAGAGGTTTACAGAAGGGAGTGGGGGCGTGGGAGGGAAGTCCAGTCTGAGAACTTAGAATTGGCATTAAACACAGCATTGAAGCCCATTTCGTTGGAATCACAGAATTAAGCAGGTTGAAAGAGACCTCTAGGATCATCCAGTCCGACCTATCACCTAACCCTTCTAATTAACTAACTCATGGCACTAAGTGCCTCCTCCAGCCTCCTCTTAAACACCTCCAGGATGGGGACTCCACCACCTCCCCGGGCAGTCCATTCCAATGCCAACTGCTCTTGCTGGGAAGAACTTCTTCCTAACCTCCAGCCTGAACCTGCCCTGGCACAGCTTGAGGCTGTGTCCTCTTGTTCTGTCCCTGGGTACCTGACAGAAGAGCCCAACCCCACCTGGCTGCAACCTCCCTTCAGGCACAGGCACCCCAGAGAAGCTGGAGCAGTTCCTGCCGCTGTTCCTGGAGAGCAATACGATCGTGCTTGAAAGATGAGGAGAGTGAAAAGTGGCAGAGAGGTGACCGAGAGCGCTGCGTCCCTGGGCGCTGCCCAGCGTCCTGCCGGCGCGGGAGGGAGGCAGAGTGCCGCCTTAGCGCTCGCATCGGCCCTTGGCCAATGAAGAGCAGCATTAAGTTGTTTATAACTGCTTTTAGCTCTTTTTTTGGTTGCGAGCTCACTACAGAATTGCCAGAGAAATGCTGCTGACACCTGCCTGGGCTTCCTCAGGCAGAGGCAGAAAAGAGGGAGGAGGAGGAGCAGGAGGAAGTGGGAGAGCCTTTCCTCTCGTTTTGGGACCAGTATTTGTTGTTCAAAGTTTGGTTGGTTGAGTCGTGGTCCTGAGATCTTCTCGGTCGTGAGATGTGACTTCAGACACCCTGGGGTGAGCTCAGCTCCTCTCTGGACTCTTTGTTGGTGGTGGTTTATTTATCACTGATGGCAGATGGCAGACTAAGCTCTGCTGGTTTCACAGAACCACAGAAAGATGCAGGTTAGCAAAGCCCCTCAGGCACTCCAGATCTACAAACACAGCTCTCCTACTCAGCCTAGCAGAAGTGACAAGCCCTAAGTGGGCACAGCACTATAAACACCACACACACCTATTTCGTTTGTGATAATTAGCTCTGGAGCAATAAAGCTCCTAGGAACTGGGGATCTGTCAACCTACCTTGCAAGGGGAGAAGACTTCAGCTTCAGTCTGCAAAAAGAAGCCTGAGGGACTGCACTGAAGTCACAGAATCACAGCAACATGCAGGCTGGCAAAGCCTCTCAGGATCACCAAGTCCAGCCTAGAACCTTACTCTACAAGATTCACCTTAAACCACATCCCCAAGCACTACATCCAAACCACCCTTGGGTGGGTGACTCCAGCACCTCCCTGGGCAGCTCATTCCAGTCCCTCACCTCTCTCTCCATGAAAATGTTTTTTCCATGGAGGTCTGTGTGTGTTAGGGGCAGGGAGAGAACAGAGCAGGATGTATTTCAGTCTGGCCTAGAGATGGAGTGAGGACAGACAATGGGGAGCATCCTCAGATGTGCAACCTCTGCCCTGCAGGTGCACTCTCAGCTCCTAACACTTACTCATGGAAGCATGGCTCTGGCCTCAGGTCAGCATGGATCTATAGGGAACACATTTAGGGCAGGGTGATTCTCATGAGAACACACCTGCAGCACAGCCTCCAGCTCTGGGGCTCCCAGCAACAGGGACATGGAACTGCTGGAGAGGGTCCGGAGGAGGCCACCAAGATGCTCAGAGGGCTGGAGAAGCTCCCCTGTGGGGACAGGCTGAGAGAGCTGGGGGTGTTCAGCCTGGAGAAGAGAAGGCTCCAGGGAGGGCTTGGAGCAGCCTGCCAGTGCCTGAAGGGGCTGCAGGAGAGCTGGGAAGGGACTTTGGAGAAGGGCTGGGAGTGCCAGGATGAGAGGGAATGGATTGAAGCTTGAGGAGGGCAGATTGAGCCTGGAGATGAGGAAGAAATTCTTTGGAATGAGGGTGGTGAGACACTGGCCCAGGCTGCCCAGGGAGGTTGTGAGGCACAGAATCACCCAATGGGATCTTTGATCCCTGGAGGTGTTCAAGGCCAGGCTGGATGAGGCCTTGAGCACCCTGTGCTGATGGGAGTTGTCCCTGTTCTGGGGAAAGGCTGAGAGAGCAGGGGCTGTTCAACCTGGAGAAAAGAAGGCTCCAAGAAGACCTCAGAGAAGCCTACCAGGACCTGAAGGGGCTGCAAGCAGGCTGCAGAGGGACTGTTTGCAAAGGCCTGCAGGGACAGGATGAGGGCAATGGTTTGAAATGAGAGCAGAGTAGAGCTCAGAGCCTTGCCCAGCCTCACCTTCAACATCTCCAGGTATGGAGCCTCAAGTCTCTCCCTAGGCAACCTACTGCACTGTTGCAGCTCCCTCCTGCTACCTGTTCCTCACATCCAATCTCAATCTACTCTGCTCTCATTTCAGAGCAGGTCAGTGGGGCTGCTCCTTTTCAGACGTGTGCCTGACTCAGAAAGGGGAGGCTGCCCCAGAACCTGCAGCTGGCAGAGGGCAAGGTCCTAGGCAAGCCTTTAAGCAGGCTTTTGTGTGAGAGAGAGCTTTGAGGTCGTGTGCTGTGGCCCAGCTGCCAGGCCAGGCTCTGCAGCCTGTGCCCCCTTCCCCTTTGCAGACGGAGCAGGAGGAGGGAGCGGGCAGGGGCGCTCTGGCTGCCTGCTTGTGGAGCCGTGCAGAGCTCTGCAGACTGTTTGCTCAGGTGCTGCTGGATTATCATCAGCAGACCTCCCACTAAAGAAAGCAGCCCAGTTTCGATGCTGGGCATTGGAGGAGCGATGACAACACAGATTAGCTTTTTCCTCCTCCACCCGCCCTGCACGCACCTCTGCTCTTATCCACAGCCCCCATCTAATGACAACAATAACAACAGAAAACAAAGCAAATCCAGGACCCATGCAGGAAGCTGCTCTGGAGTCGCAGGCTCGGTGTTGTTTTTCACCTTGTGTCCGCCAAAAGCAACACAGAGCTGCCTCGGGGATGGGAAACCATCTTGCATTGATTAGTGCTTTTCAGGGTGCCTCCTCCTTCCTCCTATAGCATTTTGACATCCAGCCAACCCCTAAGCCTTTTTCTGCAAGCCTTGCTCTGAGGGAGCAGCTCAGTTTCACACAGAAAGGCAAAAGGTTTGCCCTGAAAGCCACTGGCACTGTGGTTGGTTTCTGGAGAAGGACATTCCTCAGTGCACACCTTAAAAACAGACCAGGCCCTTTCTGCAGGAGCTGTTTCTTGGATGAGGTGTGTGTGTACAAATGTGTATATTCATCTCTCTATGTATCTATCTGTATCTATCCTGTTATCACACCACCACAGAATGTCAGGTGTTGGAAGGGACCTACAGAGAGCATCCAGTCCAACCCCCATGGCATTGGGGTGATTAGTGAAACTCATCATCATCATACAATGGCTCAGGCTGGAAGGGAGCTCAGAGCTCAGCTCCTCCAACCTCCCCACCATGCCCAGGGACACCTCTCAGCTACACTCAGCTACTCAAGGCCTCATCCAGCCTGGCCTGCAACACCCCCAGGCAGGAGGCAGCCACAGCCTCCCTGGGCAGCCTCCTGGGCACCCTCACACTCAACAACTTCTTCCTCAGCTCCAGTCCAACTCTGCCTCAGCTCCAAACCATTCCCCCTTGGCCTGTCTCAGACCCCCTCAGCCAAAGTCCCTCTGCAGCCTTCCTGCAGGATCCCTTCAGTTCTTGGCAGGCAGCTCTGAGGTCCCCCTGGAGCCTTTTCCTCTGCAGGCTGCACACCCCCAGCTCCCTCAGCCTGTGCTCACAGCAGAGCTGCCCCAGCCCTTGGAGCATCTTTGTGGCCTCCTCTGGCCTCCCTCCAGCAGCTCTGTGTGCTCCTGCTGCTGGGGACAGCAGCACTGGAGGCAGGACTGGAGGTGAGTTCTGAGCAGGGCAGAGCCCAGGGGCAGAATATGTGCCTGTCAGAAGCATCTTCTCTGCTAACTCTCACTCTCAGATCTGTCCTCCCAAGCCCTTTGGAAACATTCCCATACTGTCCCTTCCTAGCAATGGAGACAATTCCTTTCCTGGACTGCTGTGGCTTCCCAGCTGGCTCTTGGAGGGAGCTGAAGGGCCATGTGGACAAGCCAAGCTCATCCTCCCCACAGCTTCTGTCTTTAGTTACCCATGCTCAGAGGAATAATGGGTACCAGATGGAGGTTTGTGTGCTTAAACAAAGACGTATTCTGGACAGTCAGCAATGACTGAGTGGCAGTTTGGGCACCAAAGCCCCAGGGAGCAGCCCTTGCCTGCTGACCTAGAAAGGCAGAGGATGCTCCGTGCTGCCCTGATCCCCCTGCACCCCTGCTTTGGACATGTGGACATGCAGAAAGGACAGGTGGAGGAGGGTCCCTGGCACAGCTGGTGGAGAGCCTTCTTCCAGTGGCACAGGGCCGTGGTCAGCTAGTTTTAGAGTCAAGCCCCCTTGTCGGGTACCCTGGTTGTGTTCCTCTCTAGCCTGCGAGAGGGACTGGTGTGGAACTCCTTGCTGCTGTTGAGTCTCTGCAGCAGGGTGCAGGGGTGGCTTTAAACCAAGCTTTGGCAAGGTACAGGTGGCTGCTGTGGCTGCTGCCATGGGTTTGGTTATAACTAAGCTATGTCCATCTCTGTTTCTCTAAACTAAGATCACTGAACCAGTGGAAGATCTGTTCTGTGCTGCTGGGTGGATGTCTGCTGAAGACAAAAGTTAAGATCTCCTCATCTCCACAAGCTGTTGCCTTACCCTCTGGTGTATGCTGAGGATCTTGTTTGGCTGCATTTGGAGACAGCCTTTGCAGTTTGAGATCTCCTACAAATAAACGGATCAGGAAGAGAAGTGAGAGCAGCAGCACAGGGAGGGGATTCTGCTGCCCTGCTCTGCTCTGCTCAGACTTCACCTGCCTCCAGTTCTGGGGCCCCAGCAGAAGAGGGACATGGAGCTGCTGGAGAGGGTCCAGAGGGGGCCATGGAGATGCTCAGAGGGCTGGAGAAGCTCCCCTGTGGGGACAGACTGAGAGAGCTGGGGGTGTGCAACCTGGAGAAGAGAAGGCTCCAGGGAGAACTTAGAACAAACTTCCAGTGCCTGAAGGGGTTGCAGGAGAGCTGGGAAGGGACTTTGGAGAAGGGTTGGGAGTGCCAGGATGAGAGGGAATGGATTGAAGCTTGAGGAGAGCAGATTGAGCCTGGAGATGAGAAAGAAATTCTTTGGAGTGAGGGTGGTGAGACACTGGCACAGGTTGCCAGTGTTGAAGGCCAGGCTGGATGAGGCCTTGAGTCACCTGTGCTGGTGAGAGCTGCCCCTGCCCATAGCAGGGGGGCTGGGACTGCATGGTCTTCAAGGTGCCTTGAGGCTGCAAAGAGCAGTTTTTGTGGTACAGCCTATTTCCTTGCTTGTGCCAGGGGAGGTTCAGGCTGGATGCTAGGAAATATTTCTGCACTGGAAGGCTTCTCAAAGCTTGGAATGGTCTGTGCAGGGCAGTGCTGGAGTCCCCATCCCTGGGGGTGTTGCAGCAGCCTGTGGAGCTGAGGGCCATGGTTTAGTGCTGAGCCTGCAGTGCTGGGTGGAAGATTGGGCTGGATGGGTTTGGAGCTCTCTTCCAAGCAGGCAGATTCTGTGAGTCTGTGATCCCTTCCAGCTTCTTGCTATGATGTCTCTAAACACTCAGCCTCCTGTTTTTTCATGCTGCCATCTCCAAATATTTACAGCCTATCTCTTGCCATCATCGGATTGTATGGTTTTAAATTCAGTTAGAAAATGAAGGACAGGGAAAATGATGATAATTTCTGCATTAGTCACTCCATCCAGAGTCTTTGGAGTGTGGAGTGAATCAGCTCCCAGTCTGACTCTCTGCAGGGGCAAATTGGTGTAATTGGAGCTCAGTATAATTTTGGTTGCTCTATATAATTGTTTGCTGCTCTGCTGCAATGCAAAATCATGTCTGTGTAGATTGCAGTCCTGCCAGGAGTGGGTTTGGGTGTCCCCTCACAGTGATGTCTGGGCACAAACATTCTGAAACCCACTTTCTGGTTTCTTTATTGCCTCCTTTCCTCCTCAGCAGCATCCTTCTCCTGCAGTAGGAGAACCTGCTCTGGCAAGGGGGTTTGACTTGATGATCTCTTTGTGTCCCATCCAACCCCTGACATCCTGTGAAGCCTGTGACCAGGCTGCACCTACTGTGAGTGTTCTCTGGTGTGATTCATTTCCAGAATACAAATAATATATCACAGAATGGCTTAGGCTGGAAGGAACTTTGGAGCTTATCTGCTACAAACTCCCTACCATGCCCAGGGACACCTCTCAGCTAGACTCATCCAGCCTGGCCTTCAATACTCCCAGGCAGGAGGCAGCCACAGCTTCCCTGGGCAGCCTGTGCCAGGCTCTCAGCACCCTCGCAACAACTTCTTCCTCAGCTCCACTCTAACCCTGCTCTGCCTCAGCTCCAAACCATTCCCCCTTGGCCTGTCTGCAGAACCCTTCAGCAAAAGTCCTTCTGCAGCCTTTCTGCAGCTCTTACCAGGCAGCTCTGAAGTCCTCCTGGAACCTTCTCCTCTCCAGGCTGCACACCCCCAGCTCCCTCAGCCTGTGCTCACAGCAGAGCTGCTCCAGCCCTGGGAGCATCTTTGTGGCCTCCTCTGGCCTCCCTCCAGCAGCTCTGTGTTCTCCTTCTGCTGGGGACAGCAGCATTGGAGGCAGGATTGGAGGTGAGGCCTTAGCAGAGCAGACTCTGGGGGCAGAATCCCCTCTCTTGCCCTGCTGCCCACACTCCTCTGGCTGCAGCCCATACACACAGCTGCTTGCTGGGCTGCAGGAGGGCACTGCTGGCTCCTGGGGAGCTGCTCAGCACCCAGCACCCCCAAGGCTCATTCTGTAGGACTGCTCTCAACCCACTCTGCACCCATCCTAAAGTTGTGCCTGGGACTGGCCCGACCCAGATATTTCACTGGTGGTCTAGAAGCAGGAATTGTGTTTGAAAGGGAAATGATTTTACAGATTTACTCCACTTGATTTTTAGATTTTATTTTATTTTTTAATAGATTTTTTTTTCTGGAATAAATGGAGAGGTAGAGGAAAAAAAGATGTTGTATCCACATCTCAGCCTATGCCCTGGTTTCTATTCCCTGAGCTGGTTTTGTGGCTGTGCTCATTTGATTCCTAAGCTGATATTTCAGTTGTGTTGAGAATGCTCCAAAGCAAGGTCGGGCAATAAACTTCCCTGACTGCAGGAGAGTTTGGGGATTTTGCTGTAATTTTCCTTTGGCAGGAGAACAGCATCTTAGAAAGAGCAGCTGAGGGAGCTGAAGGAGAAAAGGAGGCTGAGGGAGGGCCTCATTGCTCTCCACAGCTCCCTGAGAGGAGGTTGGAGTGAGGTGGGGGTTGAGCTCTTCTCAAAGGTAACAAGTGCAGGACAAGAGGAAGTGGCCTCAAGTTGCACCAGGGCAGGTTTAGGTTGTAGATCTGCGAGTTCCTCCTGCCTGCCCCTCTGCACCTTGCAACAAAGCTTACACCCATCTAAGGGCCAGGCAGCCTCCCAAACTTTGGTGGCAAGGGTTTAGGAGCTCCTTTAAGGAAGATACAAGGGAACAGAGTGTGGCTCCAGTTCCACATTACACCAAATGCTCTTCAACCACAGCATTGCCAAGACAAGGCCACACGAGCAGCCCAAGGACAGAGTCTCATGGCTGTGCAGCCAGCAGGCAAGAAAAGCCAGCAGGAATTCGGGGCAAAGAATTCCCTTTTTTGCTGCTGGGAAGCCCAGAGGGATTTGTCATTGTTCAGCTGTAGGTGTGCTGCTGTTAAAGGCAAGGCACAAGGCAGATCTGGCTGCAGCTCTCTGCTTCTATCTGCAATAAGAACATCCATGGCTCTGTGGCCTGGCCACAGATTCACAGAGTGGCTTGGGTTGGAAGGGACCTCAGATATCATCCAGTGCCAACACCCCTGGCCATGGGCAGGGTACACCTCACACCAGCACAGGTTGCTCAAGGTGTCATCCAGTCTGGCCTTTCAACACCTCCAGGGAGATTGTGGAGCACAGAATCACCCACAGCACAGGTTCTGTGCTCCACAGCCTCCCTGGGCAACCTGTGCCAGTGTCTCACCACCCTCACTGCAAAGAACCTCTTCCTAACATCCAGTCTAAATCTCCCCTCTGCCAGTTTAAACCCATTCCTCCTTGTCCTGCCATGACAAGACCTTGTCAGTAGTCCTTTTAAATCTATTACAATCTGCTTGCTGAGATGCAGCTCCGTCACAGAGGGTGGCACACGTCAGCAGCCTGTGCCACCTTTCACAGCCATGGAGAGAAGGCTTCCCTTTCTGTTTGGCAGCAGTGTGGGTGCCATCTGTCTTCAGTGCAGCAAGGTCTGGCTGGGATACCCAGGGAGCATGTGGTGGCACCCCCTGGGAGAGGCGTTGGTGCCACCAGGGTGCCTGAGTGTTCAGACCAAACCTAGAAGGGCAACCCTCTAGAGCCTTGGCATGAGTTCCAGCTTGCATGGCAGCAGGAGATAAGCTCAGTGGAGGAGTTGGGCCAAAAAAGGGCAATGAACTGCACTGGTGTTGCCGTGCTGTCAGGGTGGTTCCCTCCCTGCTCTGCCCTGGGGCATGGCTCTGCTCCTCACTCAGGCTGTAGGTAGAAGTGTTTGCACTCAGGGCTCCACTCAGAAAGAGGCCAAATATTTCTCTTGGCAGGGAAGTCGCTGGGCCCCACACTGAGAGCAGTCAGGAACCAGCACACATCATCTGGCCCCAGGGTGAGAGCTGACTCATGGCATGGAGTCCCACGACTTGGGACTCCATGCCATGAACTTGGCACTGAGGGTGGTTCTGGGGTTGCCTGTGTACAAGGCTAAGGCAAAGCAGCATCCCTGAAGGTGGCCAAAGGCTTGGCATGACTTGTGCTCAAGTGGGTGCTTCCTTCTTCACCATCATAGAAGGGTCTGGGTTGGAAGGGAGCTCCAAAGGGCATCCAGCCCAACCCCCTGCACTCAACAGGGACATCCTCCACTACAGCAGCTTGCTCACAGCCTTGCCCAGCCTCACCTTCGTCATCACCAGGCATGGTTCCTCAACCACCTCCCTGGACAGCCTGTTGCAGTGTTGCAGCAGCCTCCTGGTGCAGAACTTGTTCCTCACAGCCAATCTCAAGCAGCTCTGCTCTCATTTCAAACCATTGCCCTCATCCTGTCTCTGCAGGCCTTTGCAAACATCATCACAGCATCAGAGTCATAGAATGGCTAAGGTTGGGAGGGACCTTAGAGATCATCAGCCTGAAGCCTGTGGCTGCTGCTCTGCTCACCTTTGCTCATCTGACCCTTCTAGCAGAAAGCTTCTTCCAGTGCCTGAGGATGCAGGACACAGCAAATGAGTCAGGTTTGTGTCTCTGTTCCAGGTGGAAAACAGCAGTCCCCAAACCAGCAGCCCTCTCTTCTGAGAGAGAGGCCACAAAAGAGCTGGACTTCAAGGCATGACTTTCATATCTGAGGGCTTTTCTAATGACTTCTTCACTAATTTGAGTTGACTTTGGCAGAGAGACAGCAGTGGTGAAAGGGATTAGAACTGCTAGAGCTGAAGAGCTTTGAAGTGGCTGAATCCCTATTAAAGCTGGGATGGCAGATCTCTTCCCAGTGGTGTTTCTTAACCACCACAACCTGCTAGGATGAACTCTTTGTGAGAGCTTAATGGAGAGAAATGACAGCCTAGGGAAGTAGAGTGGAGTCTGTGGGGCTGCTGCCACTCAGTTGTTTAATGGCTTCAGGATACCTTCCGTAACTCACAGATCCCACACCTTTTGCTTTCAGGAGGGAGTGCTTTGTGCTATGGGGGAAATGTTCCCTTTACTGTGTTTGTGATGTGCTGTAGCTTGCACTGCCTGTGGTGGGGATGAGTATGAGATCATCTCTCATGGCCAACTGAAGCTTGCTTGGAGAAACAGTCTGGGTAGAAGTGACTCCAGCTGGGATGTCCTGCAGCAGGCAAGCAGTGCTCTGGGTCTGCAGGGCTGGCAGCAAGGCTGTGGCAGGTGACATCTCTTGAAGTAGAGCTCAGGAGAACTTTCCTGCAGAATGTTGTTATTCATGGAGTAACAGAGTGGCTTAAGTTGGAAGGGGCCTTTTGACTTTGCAGTGAGGAGTTCTTTAGTTTGGCTTTTCAGGCGTGACTACAGGAAGGCTGGAGAGGGACTTCTCAGAAGGGTGTCCAGCTCAGGTTGGAAGGGAGCTCAGAGCTCATCTGCTCCAACCTCCACACCTTGCCCAGGGACACCTCTCAGCTACACTCAGCTGCTCAAGGCCTCATCCAGCCTGGCCTGCAACACCCCCAGCAAGGAGGCAGCCACAGGCTCCCTGGGCAGCCTGTGCCACACTCTCAGCACCCTCACACTCAACAACTTCTTCCTCAGCTCCACTCTAACCCTACTCTGCCTCAGCTCCAAACCATTCCCCCTTGGCCTGTCTGCAGACCCCCTCAGCCAAAGTCCCTCTGAGCCTTCCTGCAGGATCCCTTCAGCTCTTGGCAGGCAGCCTGTACCTGTTGTTCCTTGTCCTGTCACTGGGCACCACCACACAGAACCTGGCACCTGCATCCTGACACCTACGTCTCAAATATTTACAGACATTGCTCAGGTCCCCTCTCAGCCTTTTCCTCTCCACACTGAACAGCCCCAGGGCTCTCAGCCTTTCTTCACAGCAGAGATGTTCCAGGCCCTTCACCATCCTCACAGCTTCTGTTGGACTCTCTCCAGCAGGTCCCTGGCTCTCTTGAACTGGGGAGGCCAAGAGTGGATACAGTATTCCAGGGGTGGTCTCAGCTGGGCAGAGCCTGCTGCCATAGTGCTTTGAGCCACTATCTTAACCTTACCAACCTCCAGTGTCCCCCCGTCAAGCTCAGCAGCTGCTCCAGCCACAGCAAGCCCCTTGCTTCTGCAAGCCTTTTGTTGGCCCAGCTGACTTCAAACACCTGCAGAGAGCAAGCCTGAGTGTAAGGGACCTTGGTGAGGCAGGGGAAAGTGCTTTGCAGTGCCTAGCTCCATCTCCACACTGAAAGGCAGCACCACCTCATTTTGTGTCTGAAGCCAGATGAAACAAATGTTTTCAAGTCTGAGACAGTTCAAAAGCTTGCAGGGGCTGCCAGAATCAGTCAGGTCACCCCAGACAGCTGATGGAAATGGGGGTGTGGATGGGAAGTTCAAGGGTGTTTCTCAGCAGAGCCTGAGGGGCAAAGGCTGCAGCTTTTGACACTCTCCCTTTGGAGCCTTCTTCTCTGCAGGCTGCACACCCCCAGCTTCCTCAGCCTGCCCTCTCAGCAGAGCAGCTCCATGCCAGCCCTTGCATTGTTTGCTGCCTCAGGCTGATCCCCATCTAGCTGTGAGTTCAGCAAGTCCATGCAGGAGCAGAGCTTTTGAGTCACCGAGCAGTCCTGCTAAGTCAGTGTATCCTCTAACTTAAAACCAGGCTTGTGCTCAGGGCTGCCCTGAACTGAGCCTAGGGGAGTGAAGTGTTTGTTCTACAGATCACAGAGCAGGTCAGAGTTTCCTCTGAGGCATTTCAAAACAAAACCTGATCGCTAATGAAAGGCAAATTGTAGTACTCTTGTTTGCATGGGCACTCAGCTGCAGACCTCTGACACGTGTTCAAGAAGATCATGGCTGGAACTACTTTTAATCAATCATAACTCCTGCTGGCACCGAGCTGCAACAGGAACAACTTCATTAATTCAGTGCAAATGAGCTTTACAGCTGCCCCCTAATGAAAATGGACATTACAGAGCTGTTCTCCATCTGGCTTTGTAGCCACACACAGGAAAGCTTTATCAGCCCTGCAGGACGTACTGGGGGCTCCTGGCCACTCATGGCTTCAGGCTGGCAGAGCATGGCTGTGCTTTGGGCAGTGCCCAGTGCTGCCTCTGTGCAGTCATAGAATGGTCTGGGTTGGAAGGGAGCTCCAAAGGGCATCCAGCCCAGCCCCCTGCACTCAGCAGGGACATCCTCCACTACAGCAGGTTGCTCACAGTCTTGCCCAGCCTCACCTTCAACAGCTCCAGGCATGAAGCCTCAGCTCCCTCCCTGGGCAACCTGTTGCAGTGTTGCAGCAGCCTCCTGGTGCAGAACTTGTTCCTCACAGCCAATCTCAAGCTGCTCTGCTCTCATTTCAAACCATTGCCCTCGTCCTGTCCCTGCAGGCCTTTGCAAACAGTCCCTCTGCAGCCTGCTTGCAGCCCCTTCAGCTCCTGGCAGGTTGCTCTGTGGTCTGCCTTCAGCCTTCTCTTCTCCACGCTGCACACCCCCAGCAGTGGGCACTGCCAGCCCAGAAGGCCAAGGGCAGCCTGTGCTGCATCCAAAGCAGCATGGCCAGAGATGGAGAGAGGGGATCCTGCCCCTCTGCTCTGCTCTGGGGAGACCTCACCTGTGGCCTAGGGCCAGCTCTGGAGCCCTCAGCACAGCAAGGATATGGACCTGCTGGAGAGGGTGCAGAGGAGGCTACAAAGATGATGAGAGGCTGGAGCAGCTCTGCTATGGGGACAGGCTAAGGGAGCTGGGGGTGTGCAGCCTGGAGGAGAGAAGGCTGCAGGCAGACCTGAGAGCAGCCTGCCAGGAGCTGAAGGGGCTGCAAGCAGGCTGCAGAGGGACTGTTTGCAAAGGCCTCCTCTTCTCCAGACTGAACAACCCCAACTCCTTCAGCCTGTCTTTGTAGGAGAGGTGATCAAAGTAGCTCAGCCCAGGCTGCAGGTGTTCTCATGCAGTATCTTCTCAGTGAGATGAGTCTTCCTCTGAAGGGCACTTTATATTCTTCTAGGAGGCTAAAAATGCCACCTGGGACTCCAGTGCTTGCTTCGGAGAGTGACTGCAAGGCCTTGTGTGAAGCACAGCCGCCGCATACCCAACGGCAGCCTGAGCTTGGTGATTGCTTTCCCTCTTTGGCAGAAACAGAGGTGCTGGAAATGTCTCTGCTCTCACACACAAAGTTGAGAGCAAAACCTTTTGGAGAATGCAGGAGAGAAAGCTTCAGACCTTGAAAGGGCTGGGGGCTGCTCGATGTCAAGAGGAAGCAGAGGAGGTGCCAGGGGAACAGGAGGGGAAGCTTTTTGCCTGTGAGGGTGGCAGAGGCCTGGAGCAGGCTGCCCAGAGAGGCTGTGGAGTCTCCTTCTCTGCAGACATTGCAACCCCCCCTGGCTGTGTTGCTGTGTGCCTTGCCCTGGGTGCTGCTGCTCTGGCAGGGGGCTGGGCTGGATGCTCTCTAGAGCTCCCTTCCAGGCCCTAACATTATGTGATTCTCTGATTTCACCTGAGGAGCCTCAGCCTTTCCCCACCCTTCTGTATTTTGTGGTTCTGTTTAAGCATTGTTCTGGATCAAGTTATAACCATAGAATCATAGAACCATAAAATCAAGCAGGTTGGAAGAGACCTCAAGCTCATCCAGTCCAACCTATCACCCAGCCCTATCCAGTCAACTAGAGCTCTGTTGTTAATTAATGCTATCCTGCTGTTTCAGATGACACTCAGCTGAGTTCAGAATGGAGACTCTTGTTCTTCATTCTAAATGCTGCTTTCCCCAAGGGGGCTGGGCAGAGGTATTTGTCCCTCACATTCTCTCCCCTCTCCTCCTTCAGCATCCCTAAGCGTTTAGCAGGCGCTGAGTGTTTGCCAAACAGCCAATAGCAGTGGTAGGAGGCATTGCTGCCTGTGTTGCCATACAGAGAGCAGCACATTCCTGTTGCCACTGAACTCCTGCCAGCTTGAGTGGAAGTCATAAATATGCAGGCAGGGGATTGGCAGAGCTGTATGAGAGCTGTGCTGGGGCTGTGGGAGTGTTTGTGTACATCCTGGTGTGCAGGGGAGTGTGTGGAAACCTGGAGCCTGAATCATCTGGCAGCTCTGTAGTGACAGGGATTGTCCTGACTGAAGAGATCCCACTGAAAGGAACTGCTGGGTCCTGGGCTGCGATCCTGTGGACCTCCAGCTGGTAAAGGGTGAGTGCCAGGAGGCTGGAGCCAGGCTCTCTGGGTGATGCCCAGTGCCAGGACAAGGGGCACTGAGTAGAAGCTGAGGCAGAGGAAGCTTCATTTAAACATGAGGAGGAATTTTTTCCCTGTGAAGGTGACAGAACCCTGGCACAGGCTGCCCAGGGGAGTTGTGGAGTCTCCCTCTCTGGAGATACTCCAAACCCTACCTGGATGTGTTTCTGTGTGATCTGGTCTAGGAGATCTTGCTCTGGCAGAAGGGTTGAACTGGCTGAGCTTTGGAGGTCCCTTTCAGCCCCTGACATTCTGTGATTCTGTGGTGCAGTTTTGTCTTCTCCAATAAGCCGCAACATTCTGAAGTTAGCATGTCCAGACTGCTTGTATGCACAATAAATTTGAAGTGTGCTTATTGTGAATGCTAATGACCAAAGTGACAGCCCAGAAACATCAATCTTGTGGTGTCTTGGTGCTGCAGCACTGCTGTGCTAGGGCACACAGCCCCCTCGGGCAGCACTGTGCCCTTGTGGCCCTGGGCTGGGTTAGAAGGGCTGTGGTGAGTCAGTCCAGAGAGGTTCTCCTGCCCCTCTGCTCTGCACTGCTGAGGCCGCAGCTGGAATCTTTCTGGGCTCCTCAGGTCAAGAAAGAACTCAGGGAAGTGCTGGAGAGAGCCCAGGCCAGAGGCAGAGAGCTGCTGCAGGCAGTGAACATCTCCTGTGAGGCCAGGCTGAGGGAGCTGGGGCTGGCAGCTGGCAGCAGAGGAGCCTGAGGGCTGCCCTCAGTGCTGTGCTAAAGATGTGCAGGGCAGTGTCAGGAGGACACAGCCAGGCTGTGCTCAGGGGTGGCCAAGGGCAGCACAAGGGGCACTGGGGGCAAGCTGGAGCAGAGGAGGTGCCAGGGGAACAGGAGGGGAAGCTTTTTGCCTGTGAGGGTGTCAGAGGCCTGGAGCAGGCTGCCCAGAGAGGCTGTGGAGTCTCCTTGTCTGCAGATATTGCCAACCCCCCTGGCTGTGTTGCTGTGTGCCCTGCCCTGGGTGCTGCTGCTGCTGTGGCAGGGGTTGGGCTGGATGCTCTCTGGGGGTCCCTTCCAACCCCTGACAGTCTGTGATTTGTGCCTAAACATTTTAAGCTGAGCTGGAGAAGCTGTTATTAACTTGCTGTCACAAGTCCTTGATTAATTAAGGCATTGGCAACCCTTCAGGTATGTTGCATAGTACCCTTGTGACCCAGCTCCTTTTCTATCCCCACCTTAGCTGTGGTTGATGTTAAGGTCAGCAGGGACTGCTTGTAGCTTGGGAAACCATTTCTTGAAGGCTTCCTGCAGGTGGAGCAGAGCTCTGCTCATTGGCTGATTTGTTGCCTTTGCAGCTCTGGGAAACAGGAGTATCTTTGTTTTGCAAAATGAAGGTCATGCTCTCACCACGTGAAGAAGCTGAGACCTTGTGCCATGCCCCAGTGGTTGCCATGATTCACTCTGATCTTGGCTTCCACTGCTTGCTCTTCTCTCAGTGTCACAGAACCACAGCATTGGCAAGGTTGGAAAGGACTTCGAGGATCATCCAGTTCCAACTCCCTTGCCATGGGTTGGAACTGGGTGGTCACACTAGATCAAGGTGCCACATCCAGCCTGGCCTTAAAACCCTCCAGGCATGAGGCTTCCAGCACCTCCCTGGGCAACCTGTGCCAGTGCCTCGCCAGCCTCATGCTAAAGAACTTCTTCATAACGTGTCCTACCAGGCTAGACTTGCTCAAGCCTATGAGCTTTTAAGACCTATCAGAAAGTCTTATTTTCGTTTTGGGAACCTGAGGAGAATGTCCTTCTGCAGCTCATGGTCTGTGAGAGCCAAGACAGAGCCTGCTTCTGGGCAGGTGGTGCTATCTCACCACATTCTCACTTCCTTACCTACATCCTTGCTACTCAAGGAGCCATTGGAAGTCTTGTTTGACAGAGAGCCCAGAAGCAGCCTGTGGATGAGAAGCTCAGTCTGAGCTGTCAGTGTGCTCCTGCAGCCCAGAGAGCAACCAGAGCCTGGGCTGCAGCAAGAGTAGTGTGGGCAGCAGGGTGAGGGAAGTGATCCTGCCCCTCTGTTCCCAACTGCTGAGACCCCACCTGGAGTACTGCATCCAGTTCTGGAGCCCCTGGGACAAGAGGGATGTGGAGATGCTGGAAGGTGTCCAGAGAAGGACCACGAGGATGCTCAGAGGGCTGGAGCTGCTCTGCTGTGAGGAGAGACTGAGGGAGTTTGGGCTGTAAGGGTGGAGAGGAGAAGGCTCCCAGGTGACCTTCTTGTGGCCTTGCAGTATCAGAAGGGGGCTACAAGAAAGCTGAGGAGGGACTTTTTAGGCTGTCAGGGAGTGATAGGACTGGGGGGGAATGGAACAAAGCTGGAAATGGGGAGATTCAGCCTGGATGTTCGGGAGAAGTTGTTCAGCAGGAGGGTGGTGAGAGCCTGGAAGGAGTTGCCCAGGGAGGTGGTGGAAGCCTCATCCCTGGAGGTGTTTAAGGCCAGGCTGGATGAGGCTGTGGCCAGCCTGATCTAGTGTGAGGTGTCCCTGCCCATGGCAGGGGGGTTGGAGCTGGAAGCTCCTTGTGGTCTATTCCAACCCTGACTGATTCTATGAGCTTTTAAGGCCTATGAGAAAGTCTTATTTTCATTTTGGGAACCCAAGGAGAATGTCCTCCTGTGCCATCAGCTCCATGGCCCTCTTTTGCTGGGGGTCCCAGAACTGGACACAGTACTCCAGGTGGGGTCTCATCCTTGAGTCCCATTTTGAACCTTGCCTTGCACCAGTCTGGTCCTCTCCCTGAAATGCAGTGCTGTGATTTAATGGCCTCTGTATCGAAGAGGGCAAAAGGCTCTTTGCTACCTGAGAGATAAATGGGCGGCAGAGTGCTTCAAGGGAGGTCCTGCAGTGGTTTACAGGAGGCAGCAGTAGTTGGTAGGCCAACATCAGCTTTCTGCTGCTCCAGTCAATGTGTAGGGCTGGAATGCAGTGTGTAGGCTCAGCACCAGCTTGATGCCCCCAATGCCTGGTGCTGTTGAAAGCACAACTGCTTTCCCACTCCACTTGTTCTTCCTGCCTTGCTTACTTACTGATCCATCTCTTCCCTTGATGACCCTGCTGAGGCTTGGTCTTTTCTGTGCTCTTTCCTTTTTGATGTCCATGTTGTTGGTTGTGCTTGGGCCAGCAGGTCTGTGGCAGAGAGAAATATTTGTAAGGAGCCTGTGCAAGAACTTTCCTGTCTGCAGGCAATGATTAGGGACAGCCACAGCCTGGAGGCTGCAGCAGCTCTGCTGTGAGGCCAGACTGAGGGAGCTGAGGGTGTGCAGCCTGCAGAAGAGAAGGCTGCAGGCAGACCACAGAGCAACCTGCCAGGAGCTAAAGGGGCTGCAAGCAGGCTGCAGAGGGACTGTTTGCAAAGGCCTGCAGGGACAGGATGAGGGCAATGGTTTGAAATGAGAGCAGAGCAGACTGAGTTTGGCTGTGAGGAACAAGTTCTGCCCCAGGAGGCTGCTGCAACACTGCAACAGGTTGCCCAGGGAGGGAGCTGAGAAACCATGCCTGGAGCTGTTGAAGGTGAGGCTGGGCAAGGCTGTGAGCAACCTGCTGTAGTGGAGGATGTCCCTGCTGAGTGCAGGGGGTTGGTCTGGATGCCCTTTGGAGCTCCCTTCCAACCCAACCCATTCTGTGGTTCTGTGTTCTCTCATTCAATGATTCTGTGATTCTGTGCTCTCTGATTGAATGATTCTTTGAGTCAATGATTCTGTGATTCAGTGATTCAGTGATTCTGTGCTCTCTGAATGATTGTGAGAGTCAATGATTCTGTCCCTCTGCTCTCTGATACTCTGATTCATTCAGGAAGGCCATTCTGAACTGGGTTTTTTGTGTTTCCTCTCATCCTGCTGAGTCCACAGCTCAGCAGTGACTCGAGCAGGATGCTGCTTGCAGCAGAGAAACTGCAGTTGCAGGAGATCTCTTGGAAGATGGCTGTTAATTAAGCAAAACCCAGAGAGAGGGAGAGAAAGAGAGGGAAGCCTCTCCCCTTTCCTCATGAGGAAGTTGCTAAGCCTTCAGCACAGGCAATGCCCCCAGGACATGCAGTAGCTGGGAGCTGCTGTGCAGTTGTATGGATTAATAACTGCTCAGTTTGCTGATGTGGCAGTGTGGAGGGGGAAAAAGGAAATAAAACCTAAGAAATCCTTAATGAAGATTATTGTCTTGGTTGTGTAAATATGTAGTTAGCTGCACTTAAAATTCACATTACCAGCCTGCATTCTCTCCTCTAAATATGTATTTAGGGCATTTGGAAGAGGCAGGGGTTTGCCCTGGTTATGTAAATAGGCCTGTAGACTGCAAATGAGAATGTCTTCTTCCCCCCACCCCCCTTGGTTGGTTCATGGGGGGCTGTGTTTGGTTGGGGGGTTTGGAGGGTGGGTTTTTTCTTTTTTTTTCTTTCCCAGAATATTTAAGTGAATTCCATGCTTAGGAAAGTGAGGAAGCACCAGCAGAGAGTGGCTAAGAATATTTAGGGCAGGTCCCACGCAGTCTTAATCAGAGAGCCTGCCAGTCCTCCTAACAGAGATATCTCTGGATGCCAGTCCTTGCCTTTGCTGAGCTCCTGCCTTAAGGCTGTCAGAGCTACCAGACTGGAAATCACTAGGCTGGCATTTTGGGCGCAGTCAGACGTGTTCTGTGCCCCCTGACTGCAATACAAAGCTTTCTTTATAGAAGTGGAATGTTCTTCTAATGACTGCACAGATAGTAACCACGAGCTGCAGCCCTTGACATCAGCACAGAGCTTGAATTCCTTTTTCTCCTATTAATCCCTTTGTTCAGTGTCAGCCTGAGCCACTTCATTCCACTGGTCAGCCCCAGCAGTCAAAAGTGCAGGGGCAGAAGGAGCAGGAGTTGACACCTAGGTGGAAATAATCTCACTTTTCTTAGTTGTCTCAAAGTGTCTCAGATGTCCTCTAGTGATAGTAGAGGAAAAGCAACACCTCTGAGGATTGTGCCAGCCCAGCTTAAAACAGGTGGGATGAGCTCTGCTGGGGAGGTGAAGCTTTGCCTTGACTGTGGGGAGAACTAGGCTGGACCCCTAGGCAGGGGAACTAAACCCTGGCAGCTCTCTGGGTGCTGTGCTGCAGAACTCTGCACAGGGGCAGGGACTACGTGAGCAGGATTCCTTTGGTGCTGCACCCACAGGCCCTGGGCTTCAATCCATTCCCTCTCATCCTGTCACTCAACCCTTGGCAATGCCAAGTCCTTTCCTGGCTTCCTTGCAGCCCGCTTCAAGTACTGGAAGGCTGCTCTAAGGTCTCCCTGGAGCCTTCTCTTCTCCAGGCTCAGGGAGCTGGGGATGTTTAGTGTGGAGGAGAGAAGGCTGAGGGCAGATCTCATTGCTCTCTACAGCTCCCTGAGAGGAGGCTGGAGTGAGGTTTGGGTTGGTCTTTTCTGCCGAGTACCCAGCGACAGGACCAGAGGCAATGTCTGGAGTTGTGCCAGGGGAGAGTTAGGTTGGACATGAGGAAGAACTTTAGTGAGAGAGTGGTGAGGGGTTGGCACAGGCTGCCCAGGGAGGTGGTGGAGTCCTCATGCCTGGAGGCATTGCAGAAGCTGCAGCTGTGGTACTCCAGGACATGGTTTGGTGGCCATGGCAGCTGGGTTAGGGTTGGGCTTGAGGATCTTGAAGGTCTTTTCCAGCCTTGGTGGTGCTGTGGTTCTGTTCCTGCTGTAAGTAGCTGCTGTGCAGGCAATGTTAGTTGAGTGCTAGGTGAACTAAATTGAAATGTCAACTGGAATCTGCTGGCAGATGAATGCAGGCACTGCTGGCCCTGGCTGTTCCCACGCAGGGCATTCCCACTGCTCCGCCTGGGAAGCTGCTGAGTGCCCATCTGCACTTACCTGCTGCAGAATGGTTTTTTGGAGTGATGCCATCGTATTGGAAGTAGAATCCAAGGCTCATGGCTGCTAGCAGGTGTCTGTGGAACCCAGGAATCCAGCCAGCCTCATAAAACCCCGAGCCAGCCTCCTTTGCACCAGGCTGTTGCAGGAGGCTTTGGCTCAGTTGTTGAACTCTGGAGTTAAGCTCTGGCTCTGTGTTCAGGTGCCGCTCAAGGATCTCAGCTGGGGCTGAGGGACAAGTGCACCGCACAGGGCTTCTTGTTCCAGGGAGTCTGGGAAGCCTGCTGGAAAGCAGTAACTCCCAGGAGCCCCCCAAGGGTGCTGTGTGCCCATGAGTACAGGGCAGGGTGCCAGGAGGCGTTAAGCAAGTGGCAGAAATGTCAGGAGCAGACAGAGCAACAAGAGCAGAACTCCACAATGTTGGATCTCCTTTGGACAGACTCCAGACTGTGATGTTTACCTGAGCTGATCCTCACCGTCCTGCCTCATCACTGTCAGGAAATGACTTTTAAAAGCCAGTTTGAGAGGAGAGCTCCTTAGGAGGGATCTGGCTGCTCATAGCTTTGGTTCCCACCACTCTGTGTAGCCTGAGCCTCTGAGCCTGCAGTCACCTCTCAGCTAGAGCCGCCCCAGTCACAGGAGATAACAAATCCAGGGCAAGAGTGGGCTGTGAATTTGCTGAGACTGCCCTGCAGTGAGGTGGGGGAAAGGCACAGCACTAGAAGCCATCCAAAGGCCACTTCAACTCTAGTCAGAGCAGCAAAAGCATTTTGGGATGAGGCCTTGGGCAACCGAGCCTAGCTGAGAGGTGTCCCTGCCCCCATGGCCATGGGGATGGAGTAGAGGAGGGCTCTGATCCCTCTCTACAACTACCTGAAGGGAAGTTGGAGTCAGGTTGGGGTCAGGCTCTGCTCCCAGACAGCTTGTCACAGGACCAGAGAGCATTGTCTGAAGCTGTGCCAGGGAAGGTTTAGGTTGGATGTTAGGAAGCACTTCCTCACAGAAAGGGTGGTGAGGCATGGAATGGCTGGACTTGGTGATCTCAGGGGTCCTTTTCAGCCTTGGTGATTCTGAGATTCTGTAGGGCCACAAAAAGGATCAGGGGGATGGAGCAGCTCTGCTGTGAGGCCAGGCTGAGGGAGCTGAGGGTGTGCAGCCTGCAGAGGAGAAGGCTCCAGGCAGACTACAGAGCAGCCTGCCAGGAGCTGAAGGGGCTGCAAGCAGGCTGCAGAGGGACTGTTTGCAAAGGCCTGCAGGGACAGGATGAGGGCAATGGTTTGAGATGAGAGCAGAGCAGCTTGAGATTGGCTGTGAGGAACAAGTTCTGCCCCAGGAGGCTGCTGCAACACTACAATAGGTTGCCCAGGGAGGGAGCTGAGTCCTCATGCCTGGAGCTGTTGAAAGTGAGGCTGGGCAAGGCTGTGAGCAACCTGCTCTAGTGGAGGATGTCCCTGCTGAGTGCAGGGGGCTGGGCTGGATGCCCTTTGGAACTCCCTTCCAACCCAGACCATTCCATGATTCTATGACCTCTGAGTTCCCTTCCAACCCGAGGCATTCTGTGAGTCTGTGAAGGCACTTTCCTAAAGCTGCTAATTGCAGAGCTTGGTAGACTCAGCACTTCCCTAATGAACCCACAGCAGCTCAACCTCTCGTTGAACTGGCTGCAGACTGAGCTCTGCCTGGCTGACTGCTAATGACAGCACTGACTGTGATCGAGGGAAGTGAAACAGCCTCTGAGCATCCCAGATGGGTGAAGAGAGTTCTGCATCATCCAGCCCTGTCAGTGCAATTCCATGATGGTACAGACTGGCATTCAACCCTGCCAGCATCCCTTTCATTGCTCCATAAACCATTTTGGAGGCCTTGGCTGCGCCCTGACACACTTCCAAATCCAGCTGAAGGTTCCTGGCTGCATGCGGTGAGCCCAGCAGGAGCTTCATGGCTGAGGGTCAAAGTCATCATGTGGAAGCACATGGGAAGAGCTGCTCCCTTTCTGGTTCTCTTTTATTTATGACACATGAATTAGAATCATAGAGTGGTTAAGGCTGGAGGAGACCTCTGAGATCATCCAATCCAACCATCAACCCAACACCACCGTCCCCACTAAACCATGCCCCAAGTGCCAGGTCTGCACATGTTTCGAACGCCTCCAGGTGCCTCCACCACCTCCCTGGGCAGCCTGTTCCAATCTCTGACCACCACGAGGAGACCCTTCTGTATGGTGAGGGTGTCAGAGGCCTGGAGCAGGCTGCCCAGAGAGGCTGTGGAGGCTCCTTCTCTGCAGACATTGCAACCCCCCCTGGCTGTGCTCCTGTGTGCCCTGCCCTGGGTGCTGCTGCTCTGGCAGGGGGCTGGGCTGGATGCGCTCTGGAGCTCCCTTCCAACCCCTCACCCACTGTGGCTTTGTGTAAGCTCTACACTCAGGTTTTGTGGTATAAAAACCGTTCTGACAGGATCAGAGAAGTGTTTGGGTTAGAAGAGACCTCTGGATCACCTCTTGTTCAATCCTGCTCGGTTCAGTCTTGCAACAGTGTACAATAATGATAAGAGAAGGGGTGGAGAGCATCATACATCACTGAGAGGTTCCTGTGCCAACAATCCCAGTCACCTAAATGGGAACATAATTAAGGGCAGTGTGATGCAGTTGTGTGCAAAGAGGAATTTTATTAAGCTTTCCAATTCTTCTGAGTGAAGCAACTTTGTACAAACTGTTTCTAGCATAGTTTTGCTCAAGCAGGACCACCCCAAGCTGACTACCAAGGCTGTGTTCTGCTCCAGAAACAGAGACTTCACAACCTTCTTTCCTATAAGACATAAGAGCCATGGTGGGGAAGGCAGGCTTGCCAGGAATGGGATGTGAAGGAGGTGAGGGAGGAGGCCACCCAGTCTTTCCACATATGCTGCTGACTCCACAGCCTGGACCTCTGCATGCAGCTTGCAGCCCAGCAGTGGCACCACTGCCCAGGAAGTCCTAGGGAAGGTTAAAAGCTCATTTCAGAGACTGTGAGTAAACTATCAAGCAATGAGTGCACTGCAGTGGCCCAGCAGTGCCCAAGGGCTGGTGTAAACCATGTGGCCCTTTGGGGTTTATACTGTGGACTAACTCCAGCTTGGTAGCAGGGAGCTGAACCCCCACTGGTAGCTGTGGATGCCTCCTCTGTGCCTCATCCTCAGGCTGGATGAGTCTGGCTGAGAGGTGTCACTACTGTGCTTGCTTTGTCACCAATGCTGCTGAGCTTTTAAAGTGGCAAAGGGGATCCTGCTGTCAGGAGATGTCAGGACATCAGTGAGGCCTTTTGCTTGAGGAGTGCCAGGAGCAGTGAGATTCTTGTGCATACCAGGTGTGAACTGCAGCCTGTTTTTTAGTGGGAAGTGCATTTTTGTTGGCAGCTCCAAGGCTGTGCTGTCCACACACCCTAACAGACAACATCCAGGGAACAAAACCTGCCCTTTTCACCTCCATTTGGACCTTGCAGCCTCTTTGCTCTTACCCCTTCCCTCTGGTTGTGTGTGACAGAAACTGCTTCAAAAAGGTTCAGCTTAAAAGTGACCTGCACTGGTTTGATGTTTGTTTTTTGTTAATTGAATTAGGCTTCTATCCCTCTAAGGTTTAGGCAAGTGCAACCTGCCAATCATTTTCCGAGGTTCTGCTACCACCTCTGTCTTGAAGGTCATCAGCAGTGCTGTAGTGTTTGTGTAGAGCTCTGCCATGGTTGTATCTGTGATGGGCTAAGGGTAGCAAGAAGCAAGGGTTGATGGTAGAGATTTCATAGATTCATTCATTCATAGAATGGTTTAGATTGGAAGGGACCTTAAAGATCATCTAGATCCAGCCCCCCTGCCACAAGCCAGGCTGGCTGAGGCCTTGAGGAGCTGAGTCTAGCTGAGAGGTGTCCCTGGGCATGGTGGGGAGGTTGGAGCAGATGAGCTCTGAGGTCCCTTCTCTGTGACCTTGCCTAGGTTTTCCCTTCTGCAGATGAGCTGTTGGCTTTCCTTCTTCAGAGCTGCTGAGATGTTAGGGAGCATCCAAAACAGAGGTCAAAATGCTGTTTGCTTGGTTGGGATCAGTGCTCCTAGGAATCCGAGTGCTGTGAAGGACAATGATGTCACTGGGGTAGAGCAAAGAGTTCTCAAGTAGGCTGTGAAAGCAGGCACAAGACACAAAGGGGAACAAGGCTGGCTGGGGGGTGGNACTAACCCATGGCACTAAGTGCCTCATGCAGCCTCCTCTTAAACACCTCCAGGGATGGGGACTCCATTACCTCCCTGGGCAGCCCATTCCAATGTCAAGCACTCTTGCTCTTCCTAACATCCAGCCTGAACCTGCCCTGGCACAGCTTGAAGCTGTGTCCCCTTGTTCTGTCCCTGGGTGCCTGGGAGCAGAGCCCAACCCCACCTGGCTACAACCTCCCCTCAGGTAGCTGTAGACAGCAATGAGGTCTGCCCTGAGCCTCCTCTTCTGCAGGCTGCACACCCCCAGCTCCCTCAGCCTCTCCTCATAGGGCTGTGCTCCAGGCCCCTCCCCAGCCTTGCTGCCCTTCTCTGGACACCTTCCAGCACCTCAACATCTCTCTTGAATTGAGTGGCCCAGAACTGGACACAGCACTCAAGATGTGGCCTGACCAGTGCTGAGTGCAGGGACAGAATAACCTCCCTGGTGCTGCTGGTCACCTGCTAGTCTCAGGTGTCTCCTGGCATTAATTAAGGGATTGCAACTTTCAGGTGAAGGGCCTGCCTGCAGCAGCCCCTGGGCAGAGCTCTCAGGTGCATGGGCAGTAAAAAACAAAGGGGAGGTCAGGAGGACACCAGGTCAGGTTTTGCAGCAGGCAGGCAGCTGCTGCCCCTGTCGTTTCCCTGCCTGCTGTCATGCTAAGAGATAATAACAGATGAAGTATTTTAATTTCAGTTGAGTATCACATCCACACCTGCCTTATAAAAAGCACTCAGTCCTGGGAGCAGGCAGTTGGCCTGGCTGCAAAGGGACTTTTCCAAGCAGATCTACCTGCCCATAATTATGTTCATCTGATAAACCTGAGGATTTCATTCCTGCTGCTGCCTGGCACTGGGGAGGAGGAGGTTGAGTGGTGAAGGGAATTTTGGCATGAGGAGGACATGAAGATGTGTTGAGATGATCTTTCTGCCTCCTTTCACTGTGCTGCTTCCCTTGCTCTGCTAAGCAATGGTGAAGTGCTGGGCTCATTTATTGTGCCTGGCACCTGGGGATTGCTTAGGGCTGTGGAAACCCAGCAAGGCCAAGGGGGGAGCCTGGCATCTGGGAAAGAAAAAACCTCATGGACAGGATAGGCTGTGGGGGCTGATGG
>VWYK01129618.1:2916-20472 GCA_013399775.1 Semnornis frantzii | reverse complement strand
TCTGAAGGGGGCTCCAGGAAGGCTGAGGAGGGTCTCTTGACAAGGTTTGGTAATGACAGGAGGAGGAGGAATGGGTTTGAAGTGGCAGAGGGGAGATTGAAACTGGATGTTAGGAAGTTCTTTGCAGTGAGGTTGCCAAGGGAGGTTGTGGAGCACAGAAGCACAGAATGTGATTGAAGATTCAAGTTCTCACCCTGCATTAGTTTAGCACTGCCATGTCCCTCAAGGTTAGGTGACAGCAGCTGGGCATGAGCCAGCAGTGTGCCCAGCTGGCACAGAAGGCTAATGGCATCTTGGCCTGTATCAGAGCAGTGGGGGCAGCAGTAGCAGGGCTGTGGCTCTGCCTTGTGCTGGCGGTGAGGAAGGCCTCCCCTGGAGCGCTGTGTGCAGCTCTGGGCCCTCACTGCAAGAGAGATCTTGAGAGGCTGGAGCAGGGACAGAGAAGAGCAACAAGATTGGGGAGAGGACTGGAGGAGAAGGCTGCAGGAGCTGACCCCATCCTCCCCACCACAGCCCTTTCCTTCCAGCCTCGTCCTCTCTAGGGGGGGCTTAATCCCCCTCTGTCCCCAGCCATGAGTCTTCTGTTCATGTCCCTTGGCTTCTGAGCACATTGTCTTCTCCATCCCCATTCATCCTCCCCCTGGGTCCTCTGTTCATCCCTCTCTGCTTTTCCTTCCTCTTTATTGAAGATCTTCATCATCTCCAAAGACACTTCTCCGAACCTCCAGGACCTCCCACAGCAGAAGCTGCCCTCAGGAGCCTGTGGAGCTCAATCATCACCTTTTTATTTCAGTGCTGTACACAAAGTCCCTTCCCCAGCAGGTGCTCCCACCACCCCTGTGCTGACCCCACCTTGGCACCAGCCACTGCTAGGTGCCAGGCCAAAATAAGTTACCCACCCTCCACCCCACCACACTGTGCTCCCCAGCACCAGGGCAGGTTGGGACCAGTTCTTGAGCACCAGCCCTGCCAGTGCCTAGTTCACCCAGAGTGCCCTGCACCAGGGTCAAGTGCTTGGTTTGAAACTCAAAGTGACAACATTGGACCCTGCCCAATCCTGGCTCCATCCCATCTCCTGAGAGGCTCAGCATGGCATGGCAGCCCCTGATGGCAGCTGAGAGCACCTGTGGGGAGAGGATGAGGCTAGACCATCAAAGTTGTCACACTCACACTGGGGTAAGTTGGCACCAGTTGCTGGCAGAGAAGCAGCAGCAAAGCCCCAAGGATCAGCTCAGGCTAGCTGAGGTCCAAGGGGGTCATGCTAAGGTGGTGGGTGAGCAGCAACATCCCAATGCCATCCTCCAGGGATGCCCAGGGGAAGCAGGGAGCTGTGCCAGGTGGTACTCACTCCATCTTGGCTTCCAGGTGGTGGATGGTCTGCTTGTCCAGGTAGCGGCAGAAGAGCGAGATGAGGTTGCTGGGCAAGAAGAGAGGCTCCACCAGTGAGGCCTTGGGCACTTGTGCCAGCTCCCGGGCAACCAAGAACACCATGTCTGTCCTGGGGGCACCAAGGCAGGGTGTGAGGACCCCACCAGCTGGTGACCTCCAGCCCCCCACCCCCACAGCACCTCACCAGGTCTCGAAGTCCCCAGCGTGGGGCTCCAGCGGTGCCTCCGAGGACAACAGCCTCTCACCCTGACTCAGCAGGGAGTAGAGCAAGGAGATCCCAAACTGCAGGGGAGCACCAGGACAACTCAGGGATGGCAGTGGTGGCACCCCAGGGGACAACACAATGCTCTGCCCTGCCTCGGGGCTGCATACCTGGTTCTTGAGGGCCATGGAGAGAGGGAGCTCAGCAGACTCGGGCAGAGGCCTGATCATCTCCTGCAGGACCTCGATGAGCTTGCTGAAGCCTGTGCCGGCCACCACCTTGTCCAGTGGGCTGTAGAGCACAGGGAGAGACTGGGCAGGGCAGAGGGGAGAGCAGGGATTGAGAAGATTCAACCCACCAGGGCCACAGCCCCATCCCAGCACCTGGTGGGGGGGAAACACACAAAGGGTAACGCTGCACCAGGACCGCTTTAACCCCTTGCTAGAGACCTTTCTCCTCATCCCCAGGGCAGGAATGAGGCTCTTGGCAACTCCACCAGCCCCCCCAGCAACAGCAGACAGGGGAAGGAGACAGCCCAGGGGTGTTCCCATCCTGGCTGAATGTGCTTGCCTCATCCAACAGGTCCTTCTTCATGAGGAAGGGCAGGTGGTGGGTGATGGTCAGCAGGATCTTCTCCGCTTGCTCCCAGGCCAAATGGGGCAGCAGCCGAGCTACGAGCTTCTTGCCCTTCCGAACACACAGGAGCTGCAGGAATTCATCCTCTGCCTCCCTGGGGACACAGACTCTATTGGCACCGTTCCCAAGGATCTGTAGATCCTCTGTCCACCTGGAAAGACCAGCATCAGCTCCAGGGAAAGACAAGGCCCATGAGCAGGGTCAGCACAGGCTAGAGTGACACAGAGGACAGGACCCAACCTTCCCCACCACTCAGAACTGTTCATCCACAGCCACCTGTGCCCCACAAGGAGCAGGCTGTGCTGCCCACATCCCATGGCACAAACTCACTCTTCACCACTGCTACTGCAAGCTCTGATTCTCAAGCCTTGGTATATACTCTCTACTTCTTGGTTCTTCTGCTCCTGACAGCAGGGCTGCCGCTTCTCCAGAGCCAGGGCGATCTTCCGCTGCATCTCCTCCACTTCCAGCAGCTGCAGGAAGAGCTGGAGAAATGGCACAAGGTAGGAAGGCAGCTTGGAACAACTGATTGTTATCAAGGACCCACAGCTGTCCCCTCACAGAGCTGCCTGGATAAAAACCAAGCGGCTGCATCACCCCACCCTGCCCCACACTGCAGCTCCCTCACCTTCTCGATCCTGTGCAGCGCCCGAAGACGGTGACTCCCTGCAGCCTTCAGGATGGGAGAGAAAAAGGGACAAGTTACAGCCAGCACCAGACACTGTCACAGGCAGAGCACCAGGCCAGCTGCTCCCTGGGCAGCATCACAGGTGGCTTTAGGACACAGAGCAATCAGTACAGGCTGGGAGCTGATCTGTTGGAGAGCAGCTCCAGGAGAGAGGACCTGGTGTACACCAGGATGCCCATGAGCCAGCAATGTGCCCTTGGGGCCAAGAAAGCCAACGGCATCCTGGGGTGCATCAAGAAGTGTGTGGCCAGCAGGTCAAGGAATGTTCTCCTCCCCCTCTCCTTTGTCCTGGCGAGGCCACATCTGGAGGACTGTAGCCAGTTCTGGACTCACCAGCAAGTGAGGGACAGGGCACAGTGTCCAACTGAAGCTGCGAGGAGGAAGGGAACGGAACATGCCTGATGAGGAAAGGCTGAGAGCCCTGGGGCTGCCTAACCTGAAGAAGACTGAGGGGGATCCCATCAGTGCTGATCAACACTTCAAGGGTGGGTGTCAGGAGGATAGGACCTGTTTAACATCCTTGCCAGTGATATGGACAATCAGTGCAGCCTCAGCAAGTGTGCAGATGGCACCAAGCTGTGTGGCACAGTCGACTTGCTAGAGGGCAGGGATCCATCCAGAGGGACCTGGACAGGCTGCAGAGCTGTGCCCAGGCCAAGCTCAGGACATTCAACAAGGCCAAGTGTAAGGTCCTGCACCTGGGTAGGCACAATGCCAAGCACAACTCCAGGCTGGGTGGGGAATGGCTGAGAGCATGTCTGGGGTGATGAAAAGCTCAGTCTGAGGCTGCAGTGTGAGTGCAGCCCTGACAGCAACTGTGTGCTGGGCTGCAGCAAGAGCAGTGTGGGCAGCAGGGCAAGGGAGGGGATTCTGCCCCTTTGCTCTGCTCTCCTCAGACCCCACCTGCAGTCCTGTGTGCAGTTCTGGAGCTCCCAGCACAGGAAGGACATGGAAGTGTTGGAGCCAGTCCAGGAGGCCACGAAGATGCTGAGAGGGCTGCAGCAGCTCTACTCTGAGGACAGGCTGAGAGAGTTGAGGCTCTGCAGCCTGGAGAAAGCTTCCAGGAGACCTTGGAGGGCAAGGTCTGGTAATGCCAGGACAAGGAGCAGTGGGTTTGAAGTGGCAGAGGGGAGACTGAAACTGGATGTTAGGAGGAAGTTGTTGGCAGTGATGGTGGTGAGACACTGGCACAGGTTGCCCAGGGAGGTTGTGGAGCACAGAATCACCTAATGTGATTGAAGATCACATTGGGTGATTCTGTGCTCCACAACCACCCTAGAGGTGTTCAAGGCCAGGTTGGATGAGGCCTTGAGTGACCTGTACTAGTGGGAGGTGTCCCTGCCTATGGCAGAGGGTTGGAACTAGATGATCCTTGAGGTCCCTTCCAACCTTACTGTTCTGTGATTCTATGACCAGGCTTTTTACAAGGGTGCCTACTGCCAGGCCAAGAGATAATGGCCACAAACTTGACCAAAACAAGTTCCATCTAAACACCCTTCTTTAAAAGGGTGGTGCAGCACTGGACTGGGCTGCCCAGGTTGATGGTGAAGTCTTCATCTCTGGAGACATTCAGAACCTGCCTGGATGCATTCTTGTGTAACCTTCTCTGGGTAACCCTGCTTTGGAAAGTCCCTTTCGACCTCTACCATTCTGTGAATGTCCAGAGCCACATCTCACCCCTTGACCAGGGAAAGGCTGCAGCCACCACCTCTACCATTCTGTGCATCCCACAGGGAGATCGCAGCCAGCTCTGACTGCCCAGGGCCACATCTCATCCCCTGACTGGGGAAAAGCTGCAGCCATCACCCTGGCAGGTGCTCCAGGTGCGCGTCCCACCCCATGGATGGCTTAGCCACAGCAGCTCCTAGAGCTCCTGCCAAAGCTGCTCCGAGGTCTGGGGAAAGCTCAGGGAGCAGCCAGAGCTCCACCCAGCCTGGCCTCCCCTCGCTTACCTCCTCCACAAGGGCATGGTGCACAGCATCGATGGCGCGGCGGGGGCTGTAGCAGGTGGACACAGCGACCTGGCCAAGCGAGCCCGCGATGCGCACCACTGCAGCACAGATGAACCCGGTGAGAGTGCCCCAGGGCTACCCTGCCAGCCCTCACCCCTGCCCCAGCCCTCACCAGAGTCATAGGTCTCCACTTTCTGGATGAAGGGGGTGACCAGCTTGGGGGGCTCCTGCTTGTTGCGCCCACCAAACAGCTTCTCCTCCGCCTGCTTGTGCTCCAGCCGGTGGTAGTAGGTCTGTAACGACAGCTGTAGCCAGGAGAGGAGGACCACAAGGCCCTAGCACCTCCAGCTCCAAAGAGGTGAAGTCACAGCATTACAGGATGATCTTTAAGATCATGGAGTCCAACCATGAATCCAGCACTGCTGGGTCACCGCTAACCCACAGCCTCAGTCCTACACCTACCTGGCTTTGAGACCCTTCCAGGCATGGGGACTCCGCTGCTGCCTTAGGCAGCATGGGCCAGGCCTTTGGGGGAAGAGTTTTCTTCTAATACGAAATAAACTTCCCCTGCTGCAACCTGAGGCTGTTTCCTCTTGCCCTGTCCTTGCACCTTAGGAGAAGAGACCTAACCCCCACATGGCTCCAAGAGCAAGGAGGTCTCCCCTCAGCCTCCTCTTCCCCAGGCTAAACACCCCCAGGTCCCTTATCTGCTCCTCCCCAGCCCTGTTCTCCAGACACTTCCCAAGCTTTGCTGTCCTTCTCTAGACTTGCTCCAGCACCCCAAACCTGAACCCAGTATTTGAGGTGTGGCCTCACCAGTGTAAGGCACAGTGGGAGAATTACTTTGCTGGTCCCACTGGTCACAACATCGCTGTTCCAGGCCAGGATGCTGGTGGCCTTCTGGGCTACCTAGCCACACACTGCCTCATCTCAAGCCTACTGTCAATCAGCACCCCCAGCTCCTTTCTCACTGAAGAGTATTCCAGCCTTAAGGAACAGAACAAGAGCTTGGTACCCCTGGAGCTCACCTGGTAGTAGAAGTCATCATCCGTGTTCTCACTCTGCAGCTGAATCATCTCCACCTTGACCACCCAATCCTTTTCCTTAGAGGTCATCAGCCCCCCATAAGGGTCTGCTTCAGGACGCCACAGCTTCTTGGAGGAGGAGATGCTGGCACAGGAGAAGATTGCAGCCTGCTGTGACTGCCCAGAGCCCCACCACCCCCCAACCACAGCCCTTTGGAGATGGCCTTACCTCTGTGCCTGCCCACCCTGCTGCTGCCGCTGGGTCAGCAGCCGCTGGTGCTGGGGGTGTAGCTGGGTCATGTGGCTGGGCACGCTGCAAAGGAGGAGGCCAGGCTGGGCTCAGGGGGCTCACCACCCACTCTGGAGCTGTATCCGAGGGCAGTGATGCCCTACAAACGCCTTGTGGAGGTGCCACCAGCACACCCTGGTCAGCACTCTGCTACCTGAGGCTCAGCTGGCTGTTGGCTGACGGACTGAAGAGCAGCGCAGGGTCTACAGAGGGAGACATAGGGCCGAAGTGCATGGCCAGGGACTGCGCTGGGCTGCCGAGGCTGGGGGACACGGCCCGGAAGGGGCTTGGAGATGAGTACCCTGTGCTCTAGAGAGAGACAGAGAGGCCTTCAAGAGGCTGAGCCTTCTCCTCTGAGGGTCTTGGAGGGGTCTACCATGCCAGCTTCTGGCTCCCATCCTCACAGGGGCCACCCTCACCGTGCATGAAAGGGATGACTGTGGCACTGTAGTAAGGTGATATGCCCCCAAAATCCTGCTGCCACAGCTAAGCAAGGCAAGGGGGCTCAAGTGTCACCAGGGATCACGTGCCCCAGATTCATCACCCACACCACACACCAGGCACAACAGCACACCCACGGGGACACCAAGACAAAGGTTTGTGACACAAAGGCCACACCACCAGCTCTCTTTCCCCTGTGCTGAGGATCGGTCTGAGAACCAAGATCTACCTGGCATGGCAGAGCACTGGCAGAGGGAGGGCACTGTCCCCAGCCCTGCTGCTCCAGGGCCATGGGGGAGGACTCAGTGCTGCTGCTGCATTATTACCTGGTTTGAAACGAGGAGTGGAGAGGGTCTGCGAGCTGGCGCAAAGCTGTGAGGGGAGCACGGGGAGCGAGGAGGCACCAGAGGTGGCTGCTGCAGGGCAGGAGAGGTGGAGTGTCACTGGGACAAGCCTGTCCTCGGGGCTGCACCTCTAGTGAAGGCAGAGCAGGGAGAGAGGGGACATGAGAGTCCCCCCCCAAACCTGTTACCTGCTGAAGAAAGCGCTGGGGGAAGGACTTGGGTGACATCAGCCTTAAGTCAGGATGCTTGAGCCGGGTAGAGCCCCCAAAGTCCCTCTGCATGGGGGAGCTGAGGAAGCTGAAGGCCACACTGGGGGAAGATGGGGGCCTCTCCAGGACCTGGACTATGGCTTTATCCTGTGGGGAAGAGGCAGCAGCAGATGGGAACAGGGCTCAGCTGGGGCTAATTAAGCTCCCCCAGCACTAGGCAGCTCACCAAATCCTTTGGGTCGTTGCTTATCCAGACCACACACCAGCTGCCATCCTGGCGGCAAGCAACAGAGGGGCACCCACAGGGAGACCCAGAGTGGGGGTATCACAGTGCCCCCCCAAACTCAAGAGCTTTGCCTTCAAACCCAGACTGGGCACTTCTGCCTACAGCCTTGGCTCCTAAGAGACACATTCAAGCACCTCCAGACCATTGAGGAGGCTCTGGAGGCCCTCTGGCCACCCCAAATCTCCTGCATGACTTGGTCCAGGGCACTGAGAAGCTCTTGGCCACTCCCCAGAGCCTGGGCTGGGTGTACCAACCTGCAGCACATGGTGAGACGGGACACTGCTGGGGCAGGAGCCCCACACTGTGGGTTCCATCTCCAGCTAGAAGACAGAGAGATGATCAGTATGGAGAAAAATGATGGGAAGGGTCAGGGGATGCTGCTCATCCCATCACAAACAGAAGGAACATTTTTACCACCTCCTCTTTGCTGAACTCTGCCCAGCAAGCACCAATCCTGCTGTCCAGCACCGCTGAGTCTTGGCTCTGTAAGCAAGGAAGACGTCACAGGAGTATACTGAGCCCTAGCATGGTGAGTCCTCCTCTCTTGAGCAGTGACTAAACTACCCCCCTGTGCCCTCCATGGGGCAGGACCCTCAAGTGCATATCACTTCCCCCCATGCTTGTGTGTCACCTCCAGTGTGGGCTTGCTCTGCACAGCTTTCATCACTGCTGGGTCTCTCAGGTCGCTGGGCTCTTCACAGGGCTCCTCATTTTCCTCTTGGTCTTCAGTCCTCAACTCCTCTTCCTCCAGCTCTGCACCAACCTGCTCAACCTCTGGCTCCATCCCACCTTCCTCCTGGGGCTTTTCTATCTCCTCCAGCTGCTCAGCCTCCAGTGCATCCATAGTCTCAGTCTCCTTTGCCATCACTTGAGCCAGCTCAGGGCTCATCTCTGGAAGCGTCAGGGGTTGTGTAGTATCCTCCTCAGTGGAGTCTTGGTCTTGGAGAGGAGAGGAGAAGCAGAGTCAGAGTGAGAGCCTGAGGTCCCTGTTCCAACCACAGCTCCTCATCAAACAGGACACTTTCCTCACCTCCACCATATTCACCCTCCTGGGTGCTGAGGACAGCACTGGGGCTTCCCTGAAACCTTACCTAACCCAAATGTCATCTCATTGTAGAGGTCGAGCTCTTCGTCCTCTTCAGCCATCTCCTCCAGCAGAGGTGCATCTTCCAGCAGCAGGTAGTCCTCAAGGATCTGGAGTCAAAAGCAGCAGGGTCCCTGATAAAGGACATGCAACCCTAACACGTTGCCTAAGTCGAGGGGGTTACCCAGCCTCCCGCCACTGCGCCCGTGCTGCCGGGCAGCCCCCAGAAGCTGAAAAAGGGAAGAACGGGCACCACTGAGAATGGCAGGCCACCGAAACCCGCTTGACACCTGGGCTGGGGCTGCCCAGGGTGACACCGTGAGGCATCACAGCGAACGCCCCACAGCCGGGACACGAACAGCACCCGAGCACACGGCGGGAGCAGCGCTCCACCAGCGCCTCCAGGGGAGCGCCGGCCCCACTACCGGCTGCTCCGGGGGCAGGGAAGGGGAACCGCTATAGGGGAGCGGGAGACAGAGCAGCGTGCCGAGGCGGGCACTCACAACCGGCTCGCCGCCCTCTGCCATGCCGCGGCACCACCCACCTCCCTCTACAGGGCAAACAGCGCCCCTCGCCGCCTTTTACCAGCTAGCGACAGCGCGCATGCGCCTACCGTACAGCATGGCGGCGCCGTGCCGCACCTGCCCCTGCCGTACGGCATAGCGGCGCCTCGCCACACCTGCCCCTGCCGTACAAGCATGGCGGCGCCTCGCCACACCTGCCGCTGCCGTATAAGCATGGCGGCGCCTCGCCACACCTGCCGCTGCCGTATAAGCATGGCGGCGCCTCGCCACACCTGCCGCTGCCGTATAAGCATGGCGGCGCCTCGCCACATCTGCCCCTGCCGTACAAGCATGGCGGCGCCCGGCAGTGCCCTGCGCTTGGGCACGCACTTAACTCCGTCCCCTTAGCACGGCCCAGCTCACCCCGGGCAGCGCGGAGCTAGGGTGGGTGTGGACAGGTGGGGTTGAGGTGTCATTGCCCCACCCGGTGGCGGTACTGACACCTGCGTGTTGCCGGGCACAGAGAGGGAGCTCTGAAGATCACTTAGTCTAACCGCCCTGCCAGAGCAGGACCGCCTAGGGTAGGTCACACAGGAACACATCCAGGTGGACCTTGGACGTTTCAGGAGGCTCCACTACCTCCCTGGGCAGCCTGCTCCAGTGCTCTATCACCCTCGAAGCCAAGAAGTTTAGATGGAGCTTCCTGTGTTCAAGTTTGTGCACATTCCCTCTTGTCCTGCCACTGGGGACCACTGAGAAGAGCCTAGCCCCATCTTCCTGGCAGCCACCCCTTAGATACTTGTGAGTGTTGCTGGGATCCCCCCTCAGGCTCCTCCTCTCCAAGACGAACAGTTGCAGCCCTCTCTACCTTGTCTCACACAAGAGATACTGCAGTCCCCTCAGCATCTTGGTGGCCCCGAGCTGGACTGTCTCCAGTAGATTCATCCTGTTTGAGCTGGGGTGCCCAGAGCTGGTCATTGACTAGGGCGGCAGAGCAGAGGCGCAGAGGTGGAGGACAACCTCCCCCTACCTACTGGCCACCTTCAGTGCTTAAAGAGGGTGATCAAAAAGCTGAAGACAGACTTTTCCAGCAGGTCCTGTTGTGACGGGATGAGGGGTGATGGTCAGATTCAGGTGAGGTAAAAGAAAGTTTTCTCACTAAAGGCAGTGAGACCTGTCCCAGGTTGCCCAGGGAGGTGGGAGCTGCCTCATCCCTGGAACCATTACAGGTCAGCTTGTTTGGGGCTCTCAGCAACCTCCTCTAGTGGCAGAGGTCCCTGCTGACTGCAGGGAGGCTGGACTGGATGACCCTTGTAAGGCATTTCGGACTCACACCGTTCTATAGATCTCTGAGACAGTACGAACAGAAGATGAATCACCCCCTGAACGGGGTGGGGATGGGAGAAGATAGGATCACTTGAAGATAACGTAAGACTAATTAGCATGGGTAGAGAGCTTGCGAAGAGAGCTACGAGCTAACGCCAGACTGCTTCTGTGTAAAACGAACTTAGCCCCTGCTTGGAGCATGCCCAGAGGGGCACTGGTTACATAACACAAAGGTCACCAGTAAACAAGTTTTACTCATTTCCTGTAACCCGGAAAGTGCCTGCAGTCCTACAGCACCTGCAGTCGAGGAGGGCTGCGGGAGCCATTGCTGGGCAGCCCTCTCAGTACAAAGAGCAGGAGGTGGATCCCCATTCTCTGTGCTCCTGGGCACAAGCCCAAACCTCGACTGATTGCCGTAAAGGAGCAGGAGCTGGGCGAGCTCCGTGTAGCTGCTGTGCCGTGACCTGCTGGTTCCCGACCGCAGGTGCCCGGCTCGGGGGAGCGGCGGCTGGGGTCAGCACCGCCTCACGGCTTCTGAGGCCTCCACCGCCGAGAGGCAGGCGTCGGGGCCCGGAAAGGGCAGGGCAGGCGGCACCTGGGGCATAACTAAGGCAGCAGCCCCGTCCGCCGCTGGGCTTCATTGGGGCGGCCTCGGGCAGCGTGGCGCCGGCAGAGCCGCGGCCCAGCCTGGCCTGGCCCGGCCCTGCGAGGCGGCTGCGAGGACGGCTGCAGGGTCGCCATGCCTGGGCGGTGTCCTGTCCAGAAGCGAAAGCGAAAGTGGCGCGCACAAGCTCTACCCTGCCTGGAGACTGATGACGCGGGACGATTCAGCACGGCGATTGGGCGTACCTGGCAGGGCTATAAAAGGCAGCGCGGGAGCGGGGCGGGCCAGTCCGTGCGAGCCGCGGAGCGCTGCTGTCATGGCTGTGGTGCGGAGCGTCGGTGTCCTGCTGCTGCTGGCGCTGGTCGGGCTGGGCAGCGCCGGTGGTGAGTGCCCGGGGGCGCTCCGAGCGAGGCAGCAGGCACCGGGCGCTGCCGTGAGGAGTGCGCTGCCGGTTTGAGGGGCACGGTACCGGTTCCCGTGCCGGGGGGCGGAGGGGGGAGCTGATGGTGGTGGATTGCTGCGCGCTGACTCCTCGGTCACGCTACCCGCCGCAGCCTTGCTTCTCAGCACCCACTTGCTCTCCTCTCCAGAAGCGCCCAAAGTAGAGGTGTACTCCCGCAAGGACGTCGCGAACGGCGAGGAGAACGTCTTCCACTGCTTCGTGACCGGGTTCCACCCCCCACAGATCTCCATCACCCTCCTCAAGAACGGAGAGCCCATGAGCGACGTCAAGTACACGGACATGTCCTTCAACGACAAGTGGCACTTCCAGCAGCTGGTGTATGCGCCCTTCGCGCCCCAGCGCGGTGACGACATCTCCTGCAGGGTGGTCCACTCCACCCTCCCCGAGCCGCAGACTTACCGATGGGGTATCTATCGTGTGCTGCTTTCTTCGAGCTCTCCTGGGGCTTGCTAGCTGTGTAGCTGTGGTGTGTCTTTTCCCCCTTCTTGGGAAACAGGCTGGCTAGAATGGGGTGGATTTTGAAGGCCTTGTGATACAGAGGGAAAGTTAAGTTTGCCTCATCTGGATATGTGCCAGTGAAAGGTTTCATTAGCAGGAGATAGGGAAGACTTCAGTTTTGGTGGCCTCAATCCAAGGAGAATACTGAGGTGCTGGAAGAGGTCTAGAGAAAGACAGTGAAGCTGGTGATGAGTCTGAAGAAACAGGTCTTGTGAGGCACAGCTAAAGGAACTGGAGCTGTTTATCTTGGAGAAGAGCAGGCTGAGGGGAGACCTTCTGGTTCTCTACAACTCACTGAGAGGAGACTGGAGCCAGGTGGGGAGTCAATCTCTTACCTCAAGGATTAAGCAATAGGAGATGAGGAAATGCCCTCAGGTTGCACCAGGAGAGATTTAGGTTGGCCATGAAGAACAACTTCTTTCCCCAGTGTGTTGTCAAGGGCTGGAACAGGCTGTCCAGAGAAGTGCCGGAGTCCCTGTCTCTGGAGGGATTGAAAAGTTGTGTAGATATAGTGCTGAGAGACATGGTTTAGTGGTGCTCTGGCAGTGCTGGCTTAATGATTGTAGTGCTGAGTGGTCTTAAAGGTCTCTCCCAACCAAAACAGTTCTGTGATTCTAGGACTTGCCTTGGTCCTACCTGTAGATATTTAGTTGTGCAGTGTCTCAGTGGGAAGATCTCTTTCTAGGTGAACTTGCCTGGAAAAAGATGGGTCCTGCAGTGGTGTTGGACTTTCTGTCTGGTGAATATAGAGGAGGATGCAGTGGTGGGTACTGAACATTGTGACCCTGTCTGCTACAGCAAGCAGACAGCTAAGCAAAGGCAACTCTCTGGTTACTGGTGCCACCAGAGGTGGGTTTGTGGTGGTGAAGAGGGGCAGGAAGAGAGGAAAATGCTCTTTGCCTCCAGGCCTAACTCTGCCCTTCCTTCCTGCAGATCCAGACTTCTGAGCTGTGTCTGGGATAATAAAGGTGAGTTAGGCTGACGCCTGTGCCACCCACATCACGGGGAATGTGGACCTCTTTCTGCAGGGTGCAAGTGTGTATCTTGCAGAGTTGAGGAACCAAAGCAGTTGCCCATGGAGATTAAAAAAACTGCTGGTGCCTACTGGGAGTGAGGCTGTTTCCACACAGAGATTCTGCCCAGCTCTCAGCCACACGGTGCCTACTGCAGTCTCCGTTGATAAAAACGAAGGAGCCTCTTGGAGGAAAACTGCCCCCCAGTTTTGCTGTGCCTGCCAGATGTTGTTCAGAGCTGTCCCATGTCTTCAAGCATGCTGCTGAGCTCTGCTGCCGAGGAGGAAGTCACCACACCTGGAAATCCCCTTGGTGGGGGGAGGCAGGAGGCTGGTTAAACCGCGCAGCAGGCGGCGGCGTGGCACCTCCAGAGGGTGGGAGATGGGGCACAGGCTGGTGCCTCATTGCTCTTTTGCCTTTGTTCACTGGTGTCTCCCAGTCTGAGGGCTTCAGCTTATCCAAACCATCCGATCATAACTGATCTGCATTTGGCAGTCAGCAGTTTGACCCTTGATAGTGAAAGTAAAACTGAAGATCCATGGCCTAGCTGAGGGGCGTGGCACACCCTGGGTGTGGGCTCTGGCAGAGGCTGGGGAATTAACAACTGTGCCCAGGACAAGCCTTGATCTCACCTGAACCTGAAGGTGCTGTAGATGGCTCTTAGAGACAGAATGAAACCAAACATGCCAGTCTGAACAACTGCATTGGGCAGCTCCTGGGAAGATGTAGATGGTCCAGAGACCTTCTCACTGCCTAATGCTCCTCTTCTAAAGCTCTCCAGCTCTTTACTCTTGAGGGCAGCCAAGGTTTGGAGGGGTTAGGCTGCCAGAGACAAGAGGGCATGAAGGCTCAGTTGGCCACCTTTCTCCTGGAGGACAACTGAAGATTCTTCATTTGCAGCAGGGAAGCTGAGGGGTGAGGTTTGGGGCTGCTAGAAAGGCTCAGAGGGATGCCCCAGGGCCAGCAACGAGGTTAGATTGAAAGGACATTTAGAAGGGTTGCCACCAATGCTGATTTTTTTTTTTTGCCTCTAACTGCCACTGAGATGGGAGGTTGAGGTAATTGGGACCCATGGCTCATCTAGGTGAGGCCGCTCTGAGTTAGACACAGTCCCTCTTTGGGTTTGTCCTTGCTTTTGGGCAGTGGGCGTGGAAACCTGGCCCCCAGGGCAGGTATGCAGTGTGCTGTGCCCACCCAGCAGTGTGCTGCCCAGTAGTTTTGGTGGGGTGTTGGTGTGAAGGGCACTGATGGAGAGGGCTGCAAAGCTTGGCTGGATCTGGGAATGTTACTGGAGTCTGGGGATAAGAATTCCCTGAGCTGGGCTGGAGGGGTGGAGAGCAGGATAAAGGGAGAACTTGTGTGCAGCTGATGCTTGGGGTGGAAAGCAAGAATCTTCTTGGCAGAGGAATTCTGGCCCCCCACCAAAGAGGGATGGAGAAGGAGGTTCTGGTGGGTTGTTATCTAAAAGTAATGGAGCTGGTCCTGCAGTCAGAGTTCTCTTAAGGAAAACACTTCCTTAAAGTGATGAGAGCTGAAGGGGTGAGCAGTATGTGATGTCAATCTCCTCTTTCTCCCATGTAGATCTGAAGAACTTTGCCTTGCAAGTCAAAATGCTCCTGAGCTCCTGTCCTCTTTTTTTTCCCCCACTTCTCATTTACACCTATAATGAAGAGCAAAAGCACCTGAAGAACTCCTCATTTAATAAAGCTTATCCAGTGCCCACAGCAATAAGGTGGGCTCCTTGTTTGAGCACTTAGCTATGGGTGTCAAGGGACCTTTGTGTCTTTTCAGCTCTGATTTGTATGGGAATTTTATCTGAATAAAATGGGAGGTCCTCAGTGGGGTCTTTGTAAAATGTTTCATGATGACCTGAGCTGATCTCACAGGCTCTGGTGGCCATGGGGTTGGGGGTGGATCTGGAGTGCTCTGCTCAGTTGCAGGGTGGGGTGACACTGGAACAGGTTGTCCAGGGAAGTTATGGATGCCCCCTCCATGGTGGTGTTCATGGCCAGGTTGAATGAGGCCTAGGGCAACCGAGTCTGGTTGAGAGGTGTCCTTGCCTATGGTGTTGAGGTTGGAGTAGAGTCCTGTGTGCAGTTCTGGAGGCCCCCAGCAGAAGGACATGGAACTGTTGGAGCCAGTCCAGAGGAGGCCTCTGAGGACAGGCTGAGAGAGTTTGGGCTCTGCAGCCTGGAGAAGGCTTCCAGGATCTGAAGGGGGCTGCAGGAAGGCTGGGGAGGCACTGTTGACAAGGGCTTGGAATGCCAGGACAAGGGGCAATGGGTTCGAAGTGGCAGAGGGGAGACTGAAACTGGATGTTAGGAGGAAGTTGTTTGCAGTGAGGGTGGTGAGACACTGGCACAGGTTGCCCAGGGAGGTTGTGGAGTACAGAAGCACAAAGACCACATTGGGTGCTTCTGTGCTCCACAAGCTCCCTGGAGGTGTTCAGCACCAGGCTGGATGAGTCTTTGAGTGACCTGTCCCAGTGGGAGGTGTCCCTGCCTATGGCAGGGTCATGGAACTGGCTGATCTTTGAGGTTCCTTCCAACCTTACCATTCTATGATCTCAGAGGTGTTTTCCTGCCTTGGTGGTTCTCTGATAACTCCATCCCCCAAAGAACTTTGGCTGAAAAACCATCAGCAGTGCAGCTACTCCCCACGCAGCTTTGGAGCCCCTGAGACGGATAGACACTCACCCCTTCCCCTCCCTCCTGTTCCCCCTCTCTCCCCGGGAACGCCTGATAGAACAGAGAAGGTTTTTCTGGCTATGAAATTCAGATGATGAGTTAGCCAGTCTTGGGCTTGGCACACATGGGGATTTTTGACTGAGTCATCCAAATACCTCCCCAGTAAGACCACAACAATGCCACAGAGGCAACCAGGGCAAAGACTTCCTCACATGGGAGATGTTGCTGTAAGCTTTTTTAGAGCTGTGGTTGCCTTCTCCAGGTTGCAGAGCCCCAACTCTCTCAGCCTGTCCTCACAGCAGAGCTGCTGCAGCCCTCTCAGCATCTTGGTGGACTCTCGACCTGCTCCAACACTTCCATGTCCTTCCTGTGCTGGGGGCTCCAGAACTGCACACAGGACTGCAGGTGGGGTCTGAGGAGAGCAGAGCAAAGGGGCAGAATCCCCTCCCTTGCCCTGCTGCCCACACTGCTCTTGCTGCAGCCCAGCACGCAGTTGCTGTCTGGGCTGCACCCTCAGGTTGAGCTTTTCATCACCCCAGATCCCCAGGGCCTGTTCCTCAGGGCTGCTCTCAGCCATTCCCCACCCAGCCTGGAGCTATGCTTTTCTCAAAGATCTCCAGGGATGGGGACTCCACCACCTCCCTGGGCAGCCCATTCGAATGCCTAATCACCTTTCCCTGAGGAACTGCTTTCTAATATCCAACCTAAACCTCCCCTGGTGCAGCTTCAGACCATGCCCTCTTTTTTGTGTCTCATTTTTTCTCTTCCCTGTACCTATTTGTAACTCCCTTACCATAAATNTTTGGATTACAGAAGGGGGGGGGGGGGGGAGGGGAAGGCATCCTGTTATTATTGTATTGCTTTCTGCTGTATTTTGAGTCCCCTGGGAAGCTTAAACTCGAACCAACACAATTCACACAAGCTGCCTGGGAGCAGTGCCTGAGCCTCACCTGAATACCCTTTGGGTAGCTGTAGAGTGTGGTAAGCTCCCTTCTAAGCGTCTTCTGACCCTCAGCCCTTTGTTGAGGGATATCTTGGCTAGTCTGAAGTGTGAAAATCTGAGCGTGGCAGAAATCAGGCTGAGCCCTGGCATGGTTGTGTCTGAGCCTGTGTCTTGCTGGACTGGGCTTGCCCCACAGTCAGCAGGTTTGATGACCAGACACTGCCTGCCAGGATGCTTCTGTCTCTCTGCTGTATGAATCTTGCCTGGAGCAGACAGGGCCTGGTGGGCAGCTCTGGGCTGCGATGCAGCAGATGGAGGACACAAAATCCAGGCAAGGAGAGGCTGCCTTCTCGCCACCTCCTCTTCTGCCACCACCACCACAGAGAAACAATACAGGTAACCTTTAGGGCATTTCACTCGAGCCCCTGGGACAGAGGGAAAGGAGCCAGCCCCAGGCAGTGAAGCAGGCTGCAGTGTGAAGCCTTCACCTTCCAACAGAAGCTGGAAGGAATTCCTAAGATGGTGTAGGCTAACGGTATGGGTAGAGAGGACAGAAGCCATTGGGATGCTGCTGGGCTCTGCCACAGCATTCTCCTGGGTGAGTCAGGGCAGATGGCATCTCCTCTGTGCCCTCAGCTTGTCCTGCCCCTTCCCAGAGGTGGCACAAGTGGCCAGAGCTGTGGAGTGATTCTGGAGCAGGCTGAGCATCAGCACACCGCAGACAGCAGCGCTGAGACCCCGGGGCAGTGGGGATGCTGCTGGGGCATGGGTGTCTTGCAGCCATGCTGGGGGCACGGACCTGGGAGTGACCCTCGGGGCACCGACCTCTGCCCAGTGCCCTCCAGCCGTCGCCTTCCCCCGCCGCCCCTCGCCCTCCTCCCTCCGCCGCCTTTAGCGCCCCCTGGCGCTGACCCTCAGCTTCCCGCCAGCGCCGCCCCTCAGGGCGCCCTTGCCCCTTCCTCCTCTTCTCCCCC